>JAJOZX010001120.1:0-262500 GCA_023014485.1 Bathynomus jamesi
TACCTTATCCGAGAAAAAGGCGAGACAACAAGGTCTTCACTGAGTACCAGAGTGGTTCTGAGCCTTGGCTATCGCAATGGTTGCAACTGCCTCGTCTTTGGTCTTGTATCCTTCAAGCTGTCGGAGGAGCTCGATGTCGTTTCGAGGAGCATCGACGCACTGGGTGCCCCAAACCACGCTCGAAGGTAAATCGTAGTGGAGAATACGTTGATGCGTCGCAGCGCCTTCTCTTCCGACGGCGTTAGGGAAAACTGCCTCCGAAACAAGAAGATCTTGAGGGAATAAATTCCTTTTGCCATCCACCTAGCTCGGTGGAATGCTCCGGGATAGCGGAAGAGACTCTTCTGCTTCCTTGGAGGGACAGTTTCCCCCAAGAAGAGAAGCGCCAGCTCCATGTATTCTTGGTAATCATCCCGGTCCTGCTTCTGACTAAGTCTGGCACTGATGAATCAACAACACTGTTCCGGTATCAGAGACAAAAGTCTGCAAGGGGTCAGGGTCTTGCGGGTCATCTTCAAAGGGATGGTAGCTACCCTGGTCAATGAAACTCCAGTAATCCCTGAAGCGAGCAAAACAAAGGAATGTTCGGGCCAGAGGAAGAAAAGAACTTGTCGAAGACTGCAGTGACCACCAACTCGTGAGTGTGGTGGCGGCAAGCGAGAAGACGAGGGACGCTGCAAGCCTTCTTCAATTGTGACACATGCTCCTGTATGGAGACCTGTATTTGCCGCCGTTGTGTCACAACATATTCCTGCAATGAATGGTTTCACCTTCGGCCAATTGTCCAGCACGGTGAGTATGGCATCTCCCATTGCTCTTCCGGTTCCTGATGCAATTTTTGGAATGGCCAGCAGCTTTTCGAAGCCTTCTGATAAACGATGGGTAAGCGATCCGACTTACCACCTCGTTCGTCGGGAAGGATCTTCCCATCGAAGTGGAGAATGCACGGCTTCTGGAGGTCAAAGTTGGTCTTAATGTCCTCGGCAATTCTGTGTCGTGTTTTGGTTCTGGCACCGTGAATGGAGGTTTGCTCTGAGCGTCAATTCTCGCACATTCACCCCAGCTGCTGACAGGGCAGGAGCGACGATGTGTATGGCTTTTTGCACGCTTGTATTTGTCCGGTCAAGGGCGCGACGAACTGGGGGTCATCGATAACCCGGCGAGGGTCCATCATCATGGCTTTTTGGCTGAGAGCCACATTGGGAGGCGGTGGCTGACCTGAGTGAATTCCTCCCGAAGACTCGGTGGAGCTGGACGAGCTGCCAGTCAATTCTGCCTCTGCATGCTCCGGCTCCCGTATTCGTTTCATTTCCTCCTTAGACTTGTCGTCGTCGCTCCTTGTTCTCCTGCTTCATTGCCTTGGCCTTGGATGCTTTGGCAAATGCAACGTCTTCTGGGCCAATGACCATCTTTCTCATTGTCCGTTGGTCTTTAAGGAAGTCGCAGTCCTCTTTATTTGTCTTCGAAGATCCAGCTTCAGAGTGAGCAACATCAACAAGGTCTCCATGTCCAACAAGAACTGTTGTTCATGAGCTCGCTGTGTTTCCGTTCGTCGATCCTTGTGATTAGACAACTTCACGTACCTCTCGTGAAGCTTTTTGAGCTTGGCAACAATGTATGGCTTGTGGGATGTCTTCAACGATGCTTTTGTCCACACCTCCATGAGTTCTTCGGCCACATCACTACATGCTCTTGGAAGGCTTTGCTTCGTGACTCGTTGGATGAAAAATAGACGCTTTCCAACTTCACCCATGGTGGGAAGCGCGCTCATGAAAGAGAAATCCTCCTCCCTGAGGTGCCCGAGAAGCCACAAACTCACTTGCTTGCGTGTTGTTGCCATCTGTGAAACAAATAAGACTCATTAGTAGTGGTACGACACGTCAGACTGATAACACAGTTTGTAGGCAGGCAGCAGATGCCCACCTAGTGGGGATGGGTTGATGAACAGAAAGTGGTGTGTGTTGTGTGTGTATGTGTGTGTGTGTTTGGGGACGAGTAGTGCTAGTCGTGTGCTCGTGTCAATACACACGCTGTTTCAACGCTCTACAAGTTGACCCAAACCTACAAGGGGCTTCGGGGGAGTGGAAGGAATGAGACTATCAAGACCATTTTTTTGTGGGGCTTCTTTTTAGTACAAATGGGTCCAGTTTAGCATATGTGCGTTGCTGGATTTCGAACTTCGTGTTTTCGGAATGCCCTAATATATATATATATATATATATATATATATATATATATATATATATATATTATATATATATATATATATATATATATATATATAGTGGAGCTAGTTTTAGCCGTTTAAGGTGATAATGATTTAATTGTATGCAACGATTGATTTAGGCAATGACTGATTGCTTTATAATGATAGGCTGGGTTAATAATTTATGATGTAAATACAATATCACCGATTGGAATGAATTGTTATTTGATTAGATCCACCATACTATTGGAAGTGACCGAAATGGCAGCGAGGTCACCAGCTTTGGTTTACGGCCAAAGCAAATTAATATTAAGGTTATGAAAGACACCTTACTTTTGTAGTTTATTATGAAAATAAATCCGTTATTTATTCACTGTGATATAACAAAGAATTGACAGTAATTAATTGGTAGTTTTACGTTATGCTTATGGCATAGGCTTAGCTAATAAGATGAAATGTTAATAGCTTAATTGACACGTAATAATAATGTAATACTCATCGATGGTATGTAAATGGCATGCAACATAGAACATTGAATAAGCCTAGTTAATGATATAAAGAATGCACGTGCGTTTGGTACATTGAATGGAAAACATGACACTGATTAAGTAGGCTAAATGATTGCATGGATGCACATAGAATAATTGATGTGGCCTAATAATAATGGATTGAAATGCTTGCACAAATATCATTTATATAAAGGACATTATGTGATGTTAAGTGATTACGTCAGAGAACATTTATTTAAACACACATTTATATGACTTGAACATAATGACGGATGGTACGCGGAATAAACGGTATTGAATTGACACTTGAAGGATGATAGGCCTACTGCGTTATTAACGGGAGTCAATGGACGCGTGATTACACACTTTGGGAGTATAGCCTACCGTTCGGCGGTAGGCTAAGGTAGGCTTCAAGAGTACTTACGAATATGATGTACTTAGCTTAGGGCGATGTAAAACTTGAAGACGGGCTGAAGACAGAACCTATTACGCAGATTCGAGCTGTCGTTGTTCGTTAAGCCTCTTGAGATGATGGATGTAGGCTTCGTGGAGGCTGAGGTGATGTTACTTCTCGAGGTGCAGGCTGGCCTTGTGAGGTGCAGGCTTAGGCCTGGGAATGCTGAATATATCTCTCGAGGAACGTGGAGAAACTGGAAGGCCGACCCGGCAAACCGCAGGCCCGAAGGATTCCGGTTGGGCCTCGTTGGATTGCTTCTGCAGGTGGTCTTTAGATCTTACGTGAAGACAAATTGTAGGCCCTGAAGAAAGTAGCGGCCACGGCCCCTCGGCCAGGGGGCCGGAAAGCGGTTGGTGGACGCGCTGCTCACGTGATGACGTGCGTCCAAGTGTGAGTGAGAAAGAAAGCAAATTGAAGCTCGCTTTTATACCCTGGTGACGTAGGACTATACCAAATCGTAAGACGCTTGGTCCGCGTGTCCTTTAGTTTACAAAGGCTTCATTCGCGTTTTTGGGAAGACACAGACTTTCCATTGTTTGATTGCCCACGTGTGTTTCCAAGTTCTTTGATGATAGCGTGGAAGTAAAGTATTTCTGTCGATTTGTTGGTCTATTTCTTGTCGATCCGCTACAAGTAGTTCCCTCTCAGAGACGAAGGAACGATACTGAGAAGAAATACCATTCTGTTGGGAGACCTGATGAGGCCACTCCGAGATTTGACGCTTGGCCTGGTATATCGTGGAATTCCTGACGCAGGAAGGAGTGAAGGTCGTCAGATGCTCGGAAGAGGAAACGCTGGTGTATGGGGTGGGGTTCCGCAGGGGGGTGGGGTTGGGTACGGCAGGAATGGGGGACAGTGAGGAGCGAACGGAGGAAACGAGAGGGGCGGGGGGACTGTGTTGGTGGTCGAATGCTGTGCCCGTAACTCGTCGCGTGGTGGTTCTCGTTGAGGTCGCTCCTGCCGCAGGGGTTGGACTTCGGCAGGAATGTGGAGCAATGAAGAGTGGACGAAAGAAACGAGAGGGGCCGGGGAACTGTCTGAGTTCGAATGCTGTGCCCGTAACTCGTCGTGTGGATGTCGTCGAGGTCGCTCCTGCCGAAGGGAGAAAAAGAAACGTCGTTCGAGTCCACGAGCAGCAGGAAGTAATCCACGGAATGATGCAAAGAGAGTTGATGAAGGCAGGGGATCGCCAACCCTGTGCCTGAAGTGTTTGTTTTGCGTGGATGCATGTGTGCGCTCTGCTCGTTGATTGAAGAATGCTTTCTTTTTAGGCCTTCCCGTAGGGAATGGGAAGGGAAAACCCGTCGTGCTTACGGAAAAAAAAATTCGCTGATCAATGAGGCGCGTCACCAGATTTATCGCCAAATGATTTACCGTACAACGCCGAGACGGGACCGTTGAATATTTTGGACGAGGTGGTGACGAAAGAATGCGCCGTTTGAAACGAATTTGGGACTGACTGCAGCGCTGGGGGGGTGGGGGGGTGAGTGGTCCTGAGGCGTTAGGTGGTGGATTTCGTGAGTCCCTCTACGATCCGTTTGACGACGGAGCAGGACCCAATGCCAGTGGTGGCTTCTCCAAGGGGTCGCCGCGCCCCTGCCGTCAGGAGGCAGTGAGACTCGACTCAGGGGGACGCACTCGGGAATTTGAAAGTTGCGGTGATTGTGCGACGGCACATGACCGCGAGACAGTAAGGCATTAAAGTACCGCGCGGAACGAATATCACTGTTTGCAAGTAGGCCTATTTAATTTCACTGAATTTATGAAACCGTACGTACCTAGAAATTTGATATGGCTGCAGAAAATCACATTGAATTTATGAATACGTATTTACATAGAAATTATTTAATGTGGCTGCAAAAAAATGAAATGGTCAATAATAGCTAAACACAAGGATCGCTGTGCTGTGAATAAATAACGTAAAATAAGATCGAGTCACTCCGGGGTTATACCAAATTGTAGTGGAGCTAGTTTTAGCCGTTTAAGGTGATAATGATTTAATTGTATGCAACGATTGATTTAGGCAATGACTGATTGCTTTATAATGATAGGCTGGGTTAATAATTTATGATGTAAATACAATATCACCGATTGGAATGAATTGTTATTTGATTAGATCCACCATACTATTGGAAGTGACCGAAATGGCAGCGAGGTCACCAGCTTTGGTTTACGGCCAAAGCAAATTAATATTAAGGTTATGAAAGACACCTTACTTTTGTAGTTTATTATGAAAATAAATCCGTTATTTTATTCACTGTGATATAACAAAGAATGACAGTAATTAATTGGTAGTTTTACGTTATGCTTATGGCATAGGCTTAGCTAATAAGATGAAATGTTAATAGCTTAATTGACACGTAATAAATAATGTAATACTCATCGATGGTATGTAAATGGCATGCAACATAGAACATTGAATAAGCCTAGTTAATGATATAAAGAATGCACGTGCGTTTGGTACATTGAATGGAAAACATGACACTGATTAAGTAGGCTAAATGATTGCATGGATGCACATAGAATAATTGATGTGGCCTAATAATAATGGATTGAAATGCTTGCACAAATATCATTTATATAAAGGACATTATGTGATGTTAAGTGATTACGTCAAGAGAACATTTATTTAAACACACAATTTATATGACTTGAACATAATGACGGATGGTACGCGGAATAAACGGTATTGAATTGACACTTGAATTGGATGATAGGCCTACTGCGTTATTAACGGGAGTCAATGGACGCGTGATTACACACTTTGGGAGTATAGCCTACCGTTCGGCGGTAGGCTAAGGTAGGCTTCAAGAGTACTTACGAATATGATGTACTTAGCTTAGGGCGATGTAAAAACTTGAAGACGGGCTGAAGACAGAACCTATTACGCAGATTCGAGCTGTCGTTGTTCGTTAAGCCTCTTGAGATGATGGATGTAGGCTTCGTGGAGGCCTGAGGTGATGTTACTTCTCGAGGTGCAGGCTGGCCTTGTGAGGTGCAGGCTTAGGCCTGGGAATGCTGAATATATCTCTCGAGGAACGTGGAGAAACTGGAAGGCCGACCCGGCAAACCGCAGGCCCGAAGTGATTCCGGTTGGGCCTCGTTGGATTGCTTCTGCAGGTGGTCTTTAGATCTTACGTGAAGACAAATTGTAGGCCCTGAAGAAAGTAGCGGCCACGGCCCCTCGGCCAGGGGGCCGGAAAGCGGTTGGTGGACGCGCTGCTCACGTGATGACGTGCGTCCAAGTGTGAGTGAGAAAGAAAGCAAATTGAAGCTCGCTTTTATACCCTGGTGACGTAGGACTATACCAAATCGTAAGACGCTTGGTCCGCGTGTCCTTTAGTTTACAAAGGCTTCATTCGCGCCTTTCTTGGGAAGACACAGACTTTCCATTGTTTGATTGCCACGTGTGTTTTCCAAGTTCTTTGATGATAGCGTGGAAGTAAAGTATTTCTGTCGATTTGTTGGTCTATTTCTTGTCGATCCGCTACAAGTAGTTCCCTCTCAGAGACGAAGGAACGATACTGAGAAGAAATACCATTCTGTTGGGAGACCTGATGAGGCCACTCCGAGATTGACGCTTGGCCTGGTATATCGTGGAATTCCTGACGCAGGAAGGAGTGAAAGGTCGTCAGATGCTCGGAAGAGGAAACGCTGGTGTATGGGGTGGGGGTTCCGCAGGGGGGTGGGGTTGGGTACGGCAGGAATGGGGGCAGTGAGGAGCGAACGGAGGAAACGAGAGGGCGGGGGGGGACTGTGTTGGTGGTCGAATGCTGTGCCCGTAACTCGTCGCGTGGTGGTTCTCGTTGAGGTCGCTCCTGCCGCAGGGGTTGGACTTCGGCAGGAATGTGGAGCAATGAAGAGTGGACGAAAGAAACGAGAGGGGCCGGGGAACTGTCTGAGTTCGAATGCTGTGCCCGTAACTCGTCGTGTGATGTCGTCGAGGTCGCTCCTGCCGAAGGGAGAAAAAGAAACGTCGTTCGAGTCCACGAGCAGCAGGAAGTAATCCACGGAATGATGCAAAGAGAGTTGATGAAGGCAGGGGATCGCCAACCCTGTGCCTGAAGTGTTTGTTTTGCGTGGATGCATGTGTGCGCTCTGCTCGTTGATTGAAGAATGCTTTCTTTTTAGGCCTTCCCGTAGGGAATGGGGAAGGGAAAACCCGTCGTGCTTACGGAAAAAAAAATTCGCTGATCAATGAGGCGCGTCACCAGATTTATCGCCAAATGATTTACCGTACAACGGCCGAGACGGGACCGTTGATATTTTGGACGAGGTGGTGACGAAGAATGCGCCGTTTGAAACGAATTTGGGACTGACTGCAGCGCTGGGGGGGTGGGGGGGTGAGTGGTCCTGAGGCGTTAGGTGGTGGATTTCGTGAGTCCCTCTACGATCCGTTTGACGACGGAGCAGGACCCAATGCCAGTGGTGGCTTCTCCAAGGGGTCGCCGCGCCCCTGCCGTCAGGAGGCAGTGAGACTCGACTCAGGGGGACGCACTCGGGAATTTGAAAGTTGCGGTGATTGTGCGACGGCACATGACCGCGAGACAGTAAGGCATTAAAGTACCGCGCGGAACGAATATCACTGTTTGCAAGTAGGCCTATTTAATTTCACTGAATTTATGAAACCGTACGTACCTAGAAATTTGATATGGCTGCAGAAAATCACATTGAATTTATGAATACGTATTTACATAGAAATTATTTAATGTGGCTGCAAAAAAAATGAAATGGTCAATAATAGCTAAACACAAGGATCGCTGTGCTGTGAATAAATAACGTAAAATAAGATCGAGTCACTCCGGGGTTATACCAAATTGTAGTGGAGCTAGTTTTAGCCGTTTAAGGTGATAATGATTTAATTGTATGCAACGATTGATTTAGGCAATGACTGATTGCTTTATAATGATAGGCTGGGTTAATAATTTATGATGTAAATACAATATCACCGATTGGAATGAATTGTTATTTGATTAGATCCACCATACTATTGGAAGTGACCGAAATGGCAGCGAGGTCACCAGCTTTGGTTTACGGCCAAAGCAAATTAATATTAAGGTTATGAAAGACACCTTACTTTTGTAGTTTATTATGAAAATAAATCCGTTATTTTATTCACTGTGATATAACAAAGAATTGACAGTAATTAATTGGTAGTTTTACGTTATGCTTATGGCATAGGCTTAGCTAATAAGATGAAATGTTAATAGCTTAATTGACACGTAATAAATAATGTAATACTCATCGATGGTATGTAAATGGCATGCAAATAGAACATTGATAAGCCTAGTTAATGATAAAGAATGCACGTGCGTTTGGTACATTGAATGGAAAATGACACTGATTAAGTAGGCTAAATGATTGCATGGATGCACATAGAATAATTGATGTGGCCTAATAATAATGGATTGAAATGCTTGCACAAATATCATTTATATAAAGGACATTATGTGATGTTAGTGATTACGTCAAGAGAACATTTATTTAAACACACATTTATATGACTTGAACATAATGACGGATGGTACGCGGAATAAACGGTATTGAATTGACACTTGAATTGGATGATAGGCCTACTGCGTTATTAACGGGAGTCAATGGACGCGTGATTACACACTTTGGGAGTATAGCCTACCGTTCGGCGGTAGGCTAGGTAGGCTTCAAGAGTACTTACGAATATGATGTACTTAGCTTAGGGCGATGTAAAAACTTGAAGACGGCTGAAGACAGAACCTATTACGCAGATTCGAGCTGTCGTTGTTCGTTAAGCCTCTTGAGATGATGGATGTAGGCTTCGTGGAGGCCTGAGGTGATGTTACTTCTCGAGGTGCAGGCTGGCCTTGTGAGGTGCAGGCTTAGGCCTGGGAATGCTGAATATATCTCTCGAGGAACGTGGAGAAACTGGAAGGCCGACCCGGCAAACCGCAGGCCCGAAGTGATTCCGGTTGGGCCTCGTTGGATTGCTTCTGCAGGTGGTCTTTAGATCTTACGTGAAGACAAATTGTAGGCCCTGAAGAAAGTAGCGGCCACGGCCCCTCGGCCAGGGGGCCGGAAAGCGGTTGGTGGACGCGCTGCTCACGTGATGACGTGCGTCCAAGTGTGAGTGAGAAAGAAAGCAAATTGAAGCTCGCTTTTTATACCCTGGTGACGTAGGACTATACCAAATCGTAAGACGCTTGGTCCGCGTGTCCTTTAGTTTACAAAGGCTTCATTCGCGCCTTTCTTGGGAAGACACAGACTTTCCATTGTTTGATTGCCCACGTGTGTTTTCCAAGTTCTTTGATGATAGCGTGGAAGTAAAGTATTTCTGTCGATTTGTTGGTCTATTTCTTGTCGATCCGCTACAAGTAGTTCCCTCTCAGAGACGAAGGAACGATACTGAGAAGAAATACCATTCTGTTGGGAGACCTGATGAGGCCACTCCGAGATTTGACGCTTGGCCTGGTATATCGTGGAATTCCTGACGCAGGAAGGAGTGAAAGGTCGTCAGATGCTCGGAAGAGGAAACGCTGGTGTATGGGGTGGGGTTCCGCAGGGGGGTGGGGTTGGGGTACGGCAGGAATGGGGGACAGTGAGGAGCGAACGGAGGAAACGAGAGGGGCGGGGGACTGTGTTGGTGGTCGAATGCTGTGCCCGTAACTCGTCGCGTGGTGGTTCTCGTTGAGGTCGCTCCTGCCGCAGGGGTTGGACTTCGGCAGGAATGTGGAGCAATGAAGAGTGGACGAAAGAAACGAGAGGGGCCGGGGAACTGTCTGAGTTCGAATGCTGTGCCCGTAACTCGTCGTGTGGATGTCGTCGAGGTCGCTCCTGCCGAAGGGAGAAAAAGAAACGTCGTTCGAGTCCACGAGCAGCAGGAAGTAATCCACGGAATGATGCAAAGAGAGTTGATGAAGGCAGGGGATCGCCAACCCTGTGCCTGAAGTGTTTGTTTTGCGTGGATGCATGTGTGCGCTCTGCTCGTTGATTGAAGAATGCTTTCTTTTTAGGCCTTCCCGTAGGGAATGGGGAAGGGAAAACCCGTCGTGCTTACGGAAAAAAAAATTCGCTGATCAATGAGGCGCGTCACCAGATTTATCGCCAAATGATTTACCGTACAACGGCCGAGACGGGACCGTTGAATATTTTGGACGAGGTGGTGACGAAAGAATGCGCCGTTTGAAACGAATTTGGGACTGACTGCAGCGCTGGGGGGGTGGGGGGGTGAGTGGTCCTGAGGCGTTAGGTGGTGGATTTCGTGAGTCCCTCTACGATCCGTTTGACGACGGAGCAGGACCCAATGCCAGTGGTGGCTTCTCCAAGGGGTCGCCGCGCCCTGCCGTCAGGAGGCAGTGAGACTCGACTCAGGGGGACGCACTCGGAATTTGAAAGTTGCGGTGATTGTGCGACGGCACATGACCGCGAGACAGTAAGGCATTAAAGTACCGCGCGGAACGAATATCACTGTTTGCAAGTAGGCCTATTTAATTTCACTGAATTTATGAAACCGTACGTACCTAGAAATTTGATATGGCTGCAGAAAATCACATTGAATTTATGAATACGTATTTACATAGAAATTATTTAATGTGGCTGCAAAAAAATGAAATGGTCAATAATAGCTAAACACAAGGATCGCTGTGCTGTGAATAAATAACGTAAAATAAGATCGAGTCACTCCGGGTTATACCAAATGTAGTGGAGCTAGTTTTAGCCGTTTAAGGTGATAATGATTTAATTGTATGCAACGATTGATTTAGGCAATGACTGATTGCTTTATAATGATAGGCTGGGTTAATAATTTATGATGTAAATACAATATCACCGATTGGAATGAATTGTTATTTGATTAGATCCACCATACTATTGGAAGTGACCGAAATGGCAGCGAGGTCACCAGCTTTGGTTTACGGCCAAAGCAAATTAATATTAAGGTTATGAAAGACACCTTACTTTGTAGTTTATTATGAAAATAAATCCGTTATTTTATTCACTGTGATATAACAAAGAATTGACAGTAATTAATTGGTAGTTTTACGTTATGCTTATGGCATAGGCTTAGCTAATAAGATGAAATGTTAATAGCTTAATTGACACGTAATAAATAATGTAATACTCATCGATGGTATGTAAATGGCATGCAACATAGAACATTGAATAAGCCTAGTTAATGATAAAGAATGCACGTGCGTTTGGTACATTGAATGGAAAACATGACACTGATTAAGTAGGCTAAATGATTGCATGGATGCACATAGAATAATTGATGTGGCCTAATAATAATGGATTGAAATGCTTGCACAAATATCATTTATATAAAGGACATTATGTGATGTTAAGTGATTACGTCAAGAGAACATTTATTTAAACACACATTTATATGACTTGAACATAATGACGGATGGTACGCGGAATAAACGGTATTGAATTGACACTTGAATTGGATGATAGGCCTACTGCGTTATTAACGGGAGTCAATGGACGCGTGATTACACACTTTGGGAGTATAGCCTACCGTTCGGCGGTAGGCTAAGGTAGGCTTCAAGAGTACTTACGAATATGATGTACTTAGCTTAGGGCGATGTAAAAACTTGAAGACGGGCTGAAGACAGAACCTATTACGCAGATTCGAGCTGTCGTTGTTCGTTAAGCCTCTTGAGATGATGGATGTAGGCTTCGTGGAGGCCTGAGGTGATGTTACTTCTCGAGGTGCAGGCTGGCCTTGTGAGGTGCAGGCTTAGGCCTGGGAATGCTGAATATATCTCTCGAGGAACGTGGAGAAACTGGAAGGCCGACCCGGCAAACCGCAGGCCCGAAGTGATTCCGGTTGGGCCTCGTTGGATTGCTTCTGCAGGTGGTCTTTAGATCTTACGTGAAGACAAATTGTAGGCCCTGAAGAAAGTAGCGGCCACGGCCCCTCGGCCAGGGGGCGGAAAGCGGTTGGTGGACGCGCTGCTCACGTGATGACGTGCGTCCAAGTGTGAGTGAGAAAGAAAGCAAATTGAAGCTCGCTTTTATACCCTGGTGACGTAGGACTATACCAAATCGTAAGACGCTTGGTCCGCGTGTCCTTTAGTTTACAAAGGCTTCATTCGCGCCTTTCTTGGGAAGACACAGACTTTCCATTGTTTGATTGCCCACGTGTGTTTTCCAAGTTCTTTGATGATAGCGTGGAAGTAAAGTATTTCTGTCGATTTGTTGGTCTATTTCTTGTCGATCCGCTACATATATATATATATATAAAGATGTGTAGAAATTATTTGCTTCGTAGTAATTGCATATAATGGTGTGTTACATATACAGGGGGTCTTATAAGTCTGGTCTGATAGGAAAATTTATTTGTAATTAAATTTACAAAAATAATACATTAGAACTAAAACAAATGCTCAAATTGATGTCTTGTTTTGGAACCCATTTCTGGTTGCAGGTGCTAATATAGAAGTGAGTTACACTCGTGAGGAAAAGGCCTCCGAGGCCTATTATTCTACCTACAACAAAGAAAGGTCCCAGAACAAGACATCAGTTTGAACATTTGTTTTAGTTCTAATGTATTACTGAACTAAACAAATGCTCAAATTGATGTCTTGTTTTGGAACCCTTTTCTGGTTGCAGGTGCTAATATAGAAGTGAGTTACACTCGTGAGGAAAAGGCCTCCGAGGCCTATTATTCTACCTACAACAAAGAAAGGTCCCAGAACAAGACATCAGTTTGAACATTTGTTTTAGTTCTAATGTATTACTTTTGTAAATTAATTTAAAATAAATTTTCATATTAGACCGGACTCATGGGATACCCTGTATATACACTTTTAGGTAAGTAGAATTATGCGATATATACAGCGTATACTCGTCGTTGAATATATGAGAATTACTTAATGTATTTACTTAGCATCATTATCAACATCCGCTTGAAAATTAACTTTCCGTGCTACATAATAACGCGCGGCACTTTTCATGTATTAGCACACATCCTCTGGCGAAATTTGCACGTAAATGAGCTATAGAGATGAGCTTTGTATTAGCGTCATGAAAATGTTCGTGTAATGTCGTGATTCAGTGCACGAAAAACATAATTACGAAAAGTTATTGAACAAAGTATCAAAGTTAGATCTAAATTCGCAAATCTGGACGACCATAGTTGTGGATATACACCCCGCATGGATTCTTTACGCGATAGCGAAGCAAATTAACCCTTTCGTTGCGGGATAACTAAATATAGTCAGCTCGAAATATGACGCACACCGTACTTCTTTATAGTGTCGAATTGGTTAACACCAAAGTCTAATATAATTACCTAGTCGACTTATCTCATTCATGAGGTGTCATACTAAGATGAATATAGGATAAGCTACAATTTACTATTACTATTTACAATTACCATATTCGCCACAACTATTTATCTCTCTCGGAAGGTAATGTAAAGTTATATTCTTGTTTCCTTTAATCTGTACAACCACAAGAAGCACAATATGTAACAAATTCTGGATCTAATCCGAAATTACAAGCCATTCCACACTCGTGTACACCCGTCTTGACGTAGTAATTAAACTGTTGAATGACATTGAGAGACTCATGAATGAGATTTGTAATGTTCATGTCGATATACTATGAGTGGCTATGAATGAAATTAGGCTTTATGGGGAGGCTTGGTAATTATACTAGACTATCTTAACATTACATGGTATTTGGTTACCAGCGTAGACATAAATAAGAATAGACTGGATGGACGCAACCAGATTTCATCGGCTAATCGACGGGCTAACCTCGATGCCATATTGGTACCGTCGATATTGGTCAGAAAATTAATTGTTTCTATCGAGAAAAATTCTTATTTATAAATAAAAAACTTTAAACAAAATTTGAAATTTATGAATATTTCAGGGTGTACTTAAACTTTTAACTGGTAGTGTATTTTTTTTTCAAACGAAATAGTATTGGAATTAAGGTGTAAAAATGTTTTCCTTCCTCTATTTAGTCAGCTTGTAGAAGAAATGAAATGTGGTCCCTGATTGGGCAATATTAGGGTGGCAGGACAGTCCGCCTTTTGAGCACACTGTCCTCCATCCTGAGCCACCTTGAGCCGGACGTTAATTTGTCTTCCTTTTTGGGGTCTGGCTAAAAAGAATTATATAAATTACCTCAGGTACACTTAAAATAGTGGGTACTGAAGGCCATAATAACCGTTAACGTATTTTTATTATATGTAGTTGGCAACACTGCTGATAAGCCGCATTTGTTTTCAATTTCATGACTACGAGTCGGACAGTTAGTCTGCCCAAGGAGTAAAAATGAATATTCATTTCTTTCAGTTATATATATATATACTGTATATGAAAATGTTTATTGGCAGACTATAGTCCATATGACAAATATTATTAATACAATGACAGTTCATATACTAAGGATAGAAATATATAGAATTGATTAGAAATAATACTGCACTGTCGAAGTTAAGTGGAGCTACAGACAGTTTTCGTACCAAGAAGTCCATAGCTTAGACCTTAGAGGATAAATGGCAGGACTCATGGATAGCTTGGATGATCGGGTTGGTTGATTTTTTAATTCTTTGCATTAGACTGTGTTGAGCACGTCTTGTTACCTCCGGGAAGCTCGGGACATTGCGGGTAGCAAACATTTGCGAAGCTGAGCATCTCGGGGGTAATTTATGTAAGAGTCTAAAAGACCTGTTGTACAGCAAATTTAGGGTTCTGCCAGAACCTTTTTTATAATTCACCCAGAGTTGCTGACCGTATACAGGGTGGGCCAAAAGTCTGGATCCATAGGAAAATATTTATTTTAATACATAAATTACAACAAATGGTAAATACTTAAAATGAATATCAACTTTAACTCGTAAATGCGTATCCGTGATACTGTACAGTAGTTCGTACTCCAGTATAAATACTCAAATACTTTTTTATTTCAGCCCAGAAATGGCTTCGAATCTAACAACAGAAGACCGGGTAGAACTTGTGCTCATGTACGCAAGACAGGGCGCTACACACACAGAAGTTGCTACCGAATTCAATAGAAATCATCCTGATAAGCATCCAGTAACACATGCGACTGTTGGCAAGTTGTTTAAATGTTTCAAAGAAACAGGAAGTGTACATGATCGACGGCGTTCTGGTCGTCCAAAAACTGCAACTGATGAAAATACCTCTGCAATGGTATGTGAAAATTTAACGAATAGTCCAGTAAAGTCAACAAGAAGATTATTTATCAAATGAAACACGCATCTCGAGAACTTCAATTCGAAGAATTATTAAAAATCATAAATTCCATCCCTACAAAGTGCACCCTACAAAGGCCGCCAATTTGAGCATTTGTTATAATTTGTTGTTTATACTGGAGTACGAACTACTGTACAGTATCACGGATACGCATTTACGAGTTAAAGTTGATATTCATTTTAAGTATTTACCATTTGTTGTAATTTATGTATTAAAATAAATATTTTCCTATGGATCCAGACTTTTGGCCGACCCTGTATATTACTGCAGAAAGTACGAAAGAGTGTGTCTTTAGCTTCACTTGTACAGAAACGAAAGTTCCTTATGGTTATATTCGCTTTAGCACACAGGCTTCGAGATTTTCTTATATCCGAGTCATCACTCAAGGAGCTGGTAATAGTTTGACCCAAATACTTAAACTCTTGTACTTCCTCAATTACTTCACCATTCATTTTAAACCTCATATCAGCTGGCTGATTACAGCTTTTAGGATGAAATTGCATAACCTTAGTTTTTGTAACATTAAAAAGAATATGTTTCTGCGAATACACTTCGCAGACGTTTAGTAGCCGATCCAGACCTTTAACAGAGGGACTTATTAACACCATATCATCGGCATAAACTAAGTTATTTATCCTTGTGTTATCTATACAACATCCCACTGTTGCCTCATTAAGTGAAGCAATTAATCCGTCAATATACACATTGAACAGCATAGGGGAGAGCAAGGAGCCTTCTCTCACCCCGCAAGAGGAGCCAAAACACTCGGATAGTACATTGCCCCACCTAACAGTGAAGGATTGGTGGGAATACCAAAATTTCAATAAATTTAATATGTACATGGGAACCTTCCTGTCTTCTAGTTTTGCAAATAAAATATTGTGGTTCACCCTATCATATGCCTTACTTATATCAAGGAAACAGCTATAAATAGTTGAATTACTGTCAATGTATTTAGATATTGTTTCTTTAAGTACATAGACGCACAGGTCAGTTGAGTGGGACCTTTTAAAGCCAAACTGATTAGGAGATGTCCATAGGAAATCATTCAATCGGAGCAACAAGAGTTTTTCTAGTAGTTTCGAGAAGCAGGAAGCGACAGCAATAGGCCTGTAATTATTGCTGGACAGAATGTCTCCGTACTTATTTTTGACCAGGGGCAAGATATATACCCTCATGAACTCTGCAGGGATATAGCTATGAGCCAGCATGGCTGATAGAAGCAATGATATGTGCAGACATACTACGTCATTTGCATATTTTAAGTGCTCATTCGATAGGTCATCTACCCCTGACGCAGAATCAGTCTTTAACTCTTTAATTAACCTCTTTACTTCAGAAAATTAGATCAAAATATTTTCCCTTGTCCCTCCCACAATCGTTTCGCTGCAATCTATCTTAAGATTATCCCTACTCACACTGTTAAGAATGTTAGAGTAGTGGTTTTTCCACAGCTTTGCAATTTCATCCCCCGACACCCCCATCGATTGTCGGAGGGAGGACATTTTTGACACCCGTTTGATTCTTAACAAATTTCCAAAATTTGTTGTTATCGTTATTTATGCGAGCTTCACATGCTTTTGATGCTCGAATAGACTCTTCTTCCTGTTTACATCGCCTTATGGCCGCCTTATACTGATCCCGACTTCTACACATATTCATGTATACTGGTCCTAATCTGGGTCTACCATGAAAGCACCACAAATCATAGGCGTCTTTCGATTCCCTCTTCAGGGGGGCAATAAAATCATTCCATCCAGGAATAACCTTAGTATGATAGTTGTAAGATTTAATCAGGGGGCTTCCTGCTTCTCTTAACAGGGATATTATCTTACTATAATACCTATTTATGAGTTTATAGTGAGAATCATTTGAGCAAGGATTATTACAGGCAAGGTGCAAAATTTCTAAATTATTAAAGAGGTGACATGTTCTGTCTTTGTATTCTATTCTCTGCTGCATATTAACATTGGACCAATCGACGCGATTATTCATACCTATTGAGTTCTTGTTAAGTCGTGTTGCGCATAAATTGGTAACGTTAATTAATATTTCTAATGGTCTATGATCAGAAAGAAGGAAATCATGCAAAATATGAACTCTAACAATTCGATCCTTTAGATTATTACTAGTGAGACAATGATCAATCCACCTGGTGGTACCACTCATATCGCTAACGTATGTAAAATTACCACTGGCTACCCCTAATACATCTACATCACTTACTGTATACTTAAATTGGCCGACTCGCACATGTTACCCAATTCTACAAAGAATTCCAAGTTCACATGTGCGTTAAATTCCCCATTATTATACAGTGAGAATATTTGGGGTTATCTGATAATGACTTAATTTTGTACACCAAATCAATGCATTTATCTAGATTACTGCCGTTGTTGTATGGTAAATAGCAGTTTACAATTAATATGCAATCATTGTTCACTTGTAATTCAATGCCTAACAACCTTACATTATCGCTTGTTAAAAATCGTATATGTTTTGACAAATTTTTCCTTAATAAGAAAGCAACACCACCAAAAGGCCTACCGTACATTAATTCATCTGGCAAATCTACTGCTGATGACGCATGGTACATAAAGTCATCATGGATGGTAGAGAGGAATTTTAGCTCTTGCTTAGGTAGCCAGTGCTCCTGCAGGAGTATCAAATCTGCACTGTCGCAGATTTTATGAACATCTACAGTTGAATTCCTCACTGACCTTACATTATATGAGACTATTTTCACCAAGTTATCCGCCATGACTGATAGAGAATTTATTATTAGTAAGATTATTATTATTATACACAGTACAACTTTCAGGCATTACCGTTAGGGCGCCTATTATTATTATTGTTATTATTGTTATTTTGCCTTTTATCAAATCTGGAAAAGTGAATAAACTCCTTAACAATAATACCGTCTGGCCATTGATGACTCATATTATACGGGTTGAAATGCGCATTTACACCTTTAATTATTACTTTAAAAGTTATTATACGGAGATTTCGTGTTTAGTGAATTAACTATCACTATACTGTGTTCACCAATGATTTCTTCTATCATGTGTCGAATATCGCTTGCCTCGTTCGAGAGCTGAATCCGCGACACAAATAGGGTGAGATTCTCCATCGGTGGCCTCGCCGCGGAGACCGGTTGAGGAGACCTTTGGGACGGGCGCCTATTAACAGTTACCCATCGGTCCTGCTCCCTTGATCTCCCTGAGGCAGGGTTCGTCTGCCTGGGGGATGGGTGGCACAACCTTTGGGGGATAGGAGGCCCCTCCCTTACTCTGTGGCTTGGTGAGGGTCTGTTAGCGGTGTTTATACCCTGACGGCCGCGCGTGCCTCTCCTTCTTCGGTGAGAGGGGGGGGAACTGCGCACCGAGCGAGGCGTAATCGAACACCTCTCCTCTGCAGTGGGAGGCAGGGAAGAGGGCAATGATGCCTCGACTCTCGGCATTGGACCGTCCCTGTTCCTCATTATGAGATCGGGAGCAGGGGTCCTGTCCTGAACGGGAGGGGGGTTGACCGCTACCCCTGCATGCTGCGTTTCCACCCCACCTTCAGGGGAGGAGTTGGAAGCGGGGATTTCGTTTCCCTCACTGCCCGACGCGCTTCTTGGAGATCTGGCTTGCTGAACTACTTCCGAGTAACTGGGCTTTGGGAGGAGCGTCTCTTTCAACGCATCTAACTCTGACCGGAACTGTTCTATCGAAATCGCGTTTTTCTGATTTGACACCACGTGTTGGTGTTTCAGTTCAACTATCGACTTTTGTACCTCATTATTCTGTTTGAGGAGCACCGAGACGTTTACGTCACCCATAGAGATTACCGGTATTCTATGGAAGTTAGTAACGTAAAAGGTATATATACTGTATATATATATATATATATATATATACAGGGCGTCCCAAAAAAATGTATACACACTTTAACAGCTGATAGCTCAATTGATGTTTCTTTCTTTCCAAGTTAAACCCATTAGAATTAATAATGGCAGTCAGACTAAGCTTTGAACAAAGGAAATTCATTCTAAAATGCTACTGGAAGTGTGAAAACGCAGTTGAAGTGCAAAGACAGTTTAGGAGGGAGTTTCAAACAGATCCACCAACGCGACTTACCATCACTCGAATTAGAGATAAGTTTGAAGCCGATGGAACTGTTCAGAATGTCCACAAGAAGCGTTCCGGAAGACCACGGACATCGACAAGCCCCACAAAGCAAGAAAGAGTACTGGAAACGTATCACCAAAGTCCAAGAAAATCTGTGCGGCAAGCGAGTCGTGAGGTAGGAATTTCAGAATCGTCTGTCCAACGCATTTTGAAGCGCTGTCAATGGAAAAGTTACATTCCAAGATTAGTCCATGCTATTAATGAAGATGATCCGGACCGAAGAGTGGGGTATTGCGAGTGGTACTTGGCACGATGTGGATGTGGATTGGACGAAGGGTTTCGTAGAATACCCTCCGCGTTCACCAGACCTCACACCACTAGACTTTTTTTATATGGGATACTTAAAAGACAAAGTCTACGCTATAAAACCTGCAACAGTCGCTGAATTGAGAGCAGCCATTGAACGAGAATGCACACAAATACCAAACGAAATGTTTCGTGATGTTTGCGATTCCATTGCTTCGCGTTATCAGCAGTGCCTGGACCAGAACGGACGTCAGTTTGAAAACAGGCGTTGACAAACAATTAAATAATGTCTGTAGATTCTATTACATTTTGAAAATGAAATGTATTTTAATAAACACTGCCTTTATAAGTATTTAAAGTGTGTATACACATTTTTTTGGGACGCCCTGTATATATATATATATATTATATATTATATATATATATATATATATATATATATATATGTGTTAACGTACGGCCACATACGCAGTGTCCTCCTTTTTTTGGAAATTTGGAAATGGCCACCCTAGGCAATATACATGTATAATCTTTAACCCAACTTGATCTTGATACACATTATTGGCTCTGTAGGCGGAGACTTCTATAAAAGTGACAAACATTTTCAGATGTCAGTTTCCGTAGATGTCCGTAGGACCTGGGCTTTATAAATCTTTGCTAGGCCTAGGTCGTAGCATTGAAATTTTAACTTTTATTTAATTTTATACGCCTAGTTAAGTACCAGATTTCTTTAACTGTATGAAACAGTTTACCTTCCGTCATAACTTGGATAGGCTTAGCCTAGCTGTTACTGTTAGGTCCAAAACCTAACTTAATG
Source organism: Bathynomus jamesi (assembly GCA_023014485.1). NCBI lineage: Eukaryota > Metazoa > Arthropoda > Malacostraca > Isopoda > Cirolanidae > Bathynomus > Bathynomus jamesi. The sequence goes on from JAJOZX010001120.1 coordinate 20,617, forward strand.
TAACAACTGTTGTCTAGGTGCACACACGGCCTTGGGAAGGATAGGCGCATTTATAGGGCCTATACCTAATTTAAGTTAAACCTGAATATTTTGAAAATAAAATGCATAAGTAGGCCAAGTCTAGGCGACATTTGGTAATATGGAGTAATTTGTCGGAAAGGTTTGCTGCCATTATTTCTTGTACTCAGAAATACTGCATGATAGAAGCTTGATTATCGCTTTCATAAATTTCGCGTGCGCCATGCAAATTTAAGGGTAATTTTTCTATGATAACCTTGGCTTTGCTTCCGCCCGATTGTTCATTCTGACGGAGGTCAAGCTTGTTGCTTCACCTTAGACCTACAGCTTAACGCATAGGCGTACGGGCTTCATTTTTTCGGGGGAGCAACTCGCAATTTGGCCGAAAAATTTTCAAGGTGCCCGAATTTTCCGATGCTGATATAGTGAACTTAATATGGCAAGGAAATGAAAGATTTTGTTGCAATAATGCGCATATATTCACCAGGGCTGTGGAGTCGGCACATAAAAAACCGACTCCGACTCCTCAATTTTTTGTCTATCCGACTCCGACTCCGAAGGTATATTAATTCTAAATCTGCTATGATGATAATTACAAGAGGCATTTCATCACCACCACGTGAAGGAAGCATCATCATCTGTGGTCATTGTTACGGTAACTTTGTCTGTAGTAAAGAATCTTGTAATGGTGCTTGTCGTTCAGTAGATTTCTGATCTTTTGTTAACTTTGAAGTAGTTGGAAGGTTTTTATTACTATCTTTCTCAATGACAACTTCTAAAATTTTGGGATGGAAACAGTGCAAATGTCTTTTCAAATTTGATGCTCTGGTTGGTGCATTTTTATCAGAGCCAGTAAAACCACTGATTTTTGCTTCACATAATTTTTCATCATCATCATCTTCTATCATACACTGACACACGAAATGTTTCCATCTGTGGTTATTGTAAAATATTAAAAAACTGCAGACTTTGTTGGAAGTGTCTTTGCCATTGTGAAAGGGGTTTTAGACTTGAAAGTTAAAAACTTATGAAATTTAGAAAGAACTCGAAATTAAATAAGCATTAAAAATAAAAAATATTATCTGAAAAGAAAAAATGAATTAATGGCATTAGTGTCTGAAATGGAAAACATTGTGTTTATTATTTAAGTGGTTTAACCACCATAGCTGCCAGTGATATCACACACAAAAACATATTTTATTAAAATTTATATTGAGGTCGGAGTCGGAGTCGGTACATTTTTACCGACTCCGACTCCAGCACCACCAAAATTCAAAATTGCTTCCGACTCCGACTCCACGACTCCGACTCCACAGCCCTGATATTCACAGAGCATTATGAAATATACATATTTTTTATGCGTATTCCAGAAAAAATTAACTCTAACAAAACACTGAATTCTTTTGCCATCAGATAACATAAATTGAAAAGATTGCATGAGTACCTCAAAAGTGAAATTACTAAAAAATTTTAAGAAATACATAAAACAACAAATTTGTTCTTATAAGTTTAAATGCGACACGTCCATGCGACGTTGCACCCAAGCCAAAAAAATTGTTGCATAATTTATTATGTTTGGTTTAATTAGTATATCTGAGTCTAATTTTAATGAACTCCAATTTTTCTGGCATTATTTTGGGACTTTGCCCGAATTTTGAGGCATTTGCCCGAAAATATTTGGAAACTTGCTAATCTGGGGGTTGCAGCCCCCCACCCCAGGCCTCCCATCCCGTACGCCTATGGCTTAACGCAGGTGGTCTGAAAGTCTTGTTAACCCCACATTTTTCTTTGAAGTAGTATGTTTAGATATCGTTCGTAGGAAATGTGGACGGTAATAGATTCTTCTTCGTTTCAGATGGCCGACACAAGCTCCTATAGTGTGGAAGAACGGCTCGTTGTGAGTGTATGGGCTCACGAACGTCCACAGACTGGAAAAACCATAAAAGATGTGCAACGGGATTTTTCCGCAAGATTTAACAAAGAAGCCCCTGCTAAAATGACAGTATTGTGATGGGAACGTAAGCTGTTCACGACTGGATCAATTCTGGCTCAGAAAAGGACTGGACGACCGTCGACAAGGCAGAAACAATGTGCAGCAGTGACGGCTTCATTGCTCAGATCCCCCTAAAAGTCACTACGGAAACGATCGTCCGAACTCGGTATTCCAAAAACAACAATGCTAACACACATGACACGTAATCTTCAATTGAAATCCTTCAGGTCTGCGTTCGTCAACGAGCTAAGTGATGATGACATGCGAAAAAGAAGTGCAGCATGTGCAAAGTTACTTGAGGTTTTCGTGACGCTCCCACAACGTGGCAAGGTTTTCTTCTCAGATGAATGTGCAATTTATCGAAGCGCCCGTAACAGGAATGTTTATTTCTGGAGTAAAGATAACCCACATTATTATGAAGAGTTAGAGCACAATCCACCGCATGCCATGATCTGGGCCGCGATGTCCAGTAAGCATTTGATAGGGCCCTGTTTCTTCGATGGTCCTGTCAGTCAACATTCATACCAAGCCATGTTGAGGGATTGGTTTGTTCCAGAGCTCCAAAGACTGAATCTTCTAGCGGATTGCTGGTTTCAACAGGATGGAGCCCCTGCCCACTATGCCATCAGTGTCAGGGAATTCTTACATGACATGTTTGAGGATAGGTGGATAGGGAGAGAGTCAGCACATTTGACAGCGGCAATTGATTGGCCTCCCAAGAAGTCCTGATCTCTCCTCCTGCGATAACGCGCTGTGGGGCATTATTAAGGACTGTATCCAAGGAAAGATACCGGACAATAGAACAGTTGAAGGAGGCTGTGAGGGTTGCATTCGCACAAATTGACAAGGCTATGCTGCGCAAAATATCCCATAGGACATGGCGCCGGATCATTTTGTGTCGCGAAAATGATGGTTGTCATACTGACCTTCTGGATTCTTAAAGAGGTCCCCTCCTTGACTGGTATGTAATGTATGTAATAAAGCACCTTACATGTTAAGGTCCTTTTGAGGGGGTAACAAGACTTTCGGACCACCCTGTAGAATACGAGCCACAACCCATCAGGGAAGTCAGAAATTACGAAGTCCTCTCTCAGACTCAGTCTCACGACTTCCCAGTCAGCCCATATATATATATATTATATATATATATATAATATATATATATATATGTGTGTGTGTGTGTGTGTGTGCGAATATAAGTATATGCAAAAATAAGGGTCCCCAAAAATATGAGGTGTTAAAAGGTAAAAAGTGCAGGTAAAAACGAGTTTAAAAATGAGGTCAAGAATGAGTTGGTTGAAAAAAAAAAAAAAAAAAAAAAATGGCCATCGTTTTCCGTTAAAAGTCGTTAGGCTTAAAGGGGAAAAATTGAATTTATTTTCTCGAATTGGAAGAGAAATTAATGATTCCCTTCAGCCAGCGAGAGGATGAGGGCTAAGGGGCTAAATATGGATTAGTCAGTTACAGAGGAAGGATAATAAGGATGATAAAATAGGTATTTAAAGGCATGAAAACCACACTTTGTCCGGTTACTGTAATATGGCAGTAAAGAAACTAAAAATCTCAGCATTTTAACTGTAGTAGTTATGTTGTAATGGTAATTAAGATGGATCAGAAGGTATGCAGCGATAGTCCGTGTTAGTAATGATGATAGTCCCGAATAGTATTTCGTGAGAATTCTCATAGAATAAAATTTTCCGTTCTATATGCACGTCCATAACGCGTAATTTGCATAACAATGACTGCAATTTCCTTTTTGTTTCCAAATTACGCATTCCTAGATAAGGCATATAAGGGTACAGATGTATTTAATTATATGTGTATATGTATACGGAGTGAGTCAGAGGTCCTGCCTTAAAAGTATTTATTATAGTTATTTTTGGGCCAGAAATTCTGATAAAAATGCCCCCCCCCCCCCCCCCCCCCCCCCCCCCCCCCCCAAGGAAAAGGAGAGTCGAAATATATACAGGGTGTACATAAAGTCAGGATCTATTTTGTGAAATAATTATTTTTTTCTATTTTTCTTTTCAGAAGCCCTTAGAATGAATACGAGAGCGAGTGGCAATAGTAAGTTGGCGAATCGAGGGAAAGAAATACAATGACATCAGAGAGAAGTTTAGAAGGAGATTTCATAAGCCGGGCCAATAGACAAGACAATACGAAAATTGGTGAACAAATTTAAACGAACGGGATCTGTAAATGATGAAGCAAGAGCAGGACGACCGTGTATGTCAGATCTTACCGTGAATGCAGTACGCGGAATTATCACTGAGGAGCCACGTACGTCCGTTCGTGCTGCATCACACAGACTCGGCCTCCCGACGTCATCTGTGCACAAAATCCTGAAAGTTAATTTGCAGAAGAAAAGCTATCATTTGCAGGTTTTACATGATTTACATGAGGAAGATTTCCCTCGACGAAGTGCTGTGTGTGCTGATCTCGTAGAACAAATCTGGAGTGATAATTTAATGGACAACATTCTCTTTAGTGATGAAGCCACTTTCCATACGTGTGGAAAAGTAAATCGCCATAACTGTCGAATTTGGGCAGATGAAAGACCGAATGATTTCGTCCAAAATTGGGAAAGAGACTCGCCTAAAGTTAATGTCTGGATGGGTTTAACAAAATCTAAGGTTTATGGTCCTTTTTTCTTTGCTGAAGCTACAGTTACGGGGCTTATTTATCTGGACATGTTGCAGCAATTCCTTGAACCTCAGCTGATTGGGATAGGATTGTTAGTACCGTCGTCTATCAACATGATGGTGCTCCTTGTCACTATGCCAAAATTGTTCAGGATTATCTAAATGGACGTTTTCCAAATCGCTGGATCGGACGCGGAAGCAACAGACCTTGGCCAGCGAGATCACCAGATTTAACCCCTTTAGATTTCTTTGCATGGGGCTTTATCAAATCGCACGTCTATCAGACGAAGATTACGAATCTTGAAAACTTACGTACACGTATACGAACTGCTGCAGATAACATAACCCCGCAAATGCTCCAGAATGTGTTTAGAAATGCTGCGGAATGATTTGAGCTGTGCAGGGATACTGATGGCGTCACGTCGAATCCTACTCTTAATTATTTAATAAATGTTACCACTTTATCATTTTATGATTGAATTCCATATAATTTCCAAGTGCTTCACAAAAAGATCCTGACTTTATGTACACCCTGTGTAATATAATATATATATATATATATATATATATATACACACACAGGGTGGCCGTAAGTTTCCATACATAGAAAAATAAACATTTTTTTATGGACAACCATTTTTATTTATATAATATGCTCTACATGGTTGCCATTGTTTTGAAAACACATTTCAATACGTGTTCCCCACTGTTGATGAACACGCATTAGCACAGTTGACGTTATGCTTGTAATGGCGTTGGTGATACGTTCCTTTAGATGATTTATGTCTCGTATCTTTTCCTGATACACCATGGCCTTCAAGTGCCCCCAAGATAGAAATCAAGGGGTGAGATCTGGGGATCTGGGAGGCCACTCCACAGGACCACGCCGACCAATCCAAGCATCCGGAAACTGCTGCTGATCCAAATACCGACGCACGTGAAGACCATAATGAGGTGGAGCTCCATCTTGCTGGAAGTAAACTGGGAAGTTACCTTCCTCGTTTAGCAGGGATGGGAAATCTCTTCTTGCAACATGTTAAGATACCTTTCGGCATTAAGATTTCCACTGACAAAATTGGTCCAATATTCTGTCACCCCATATCCCGGCCCACACCATCACTTTACCGGCACCTTGCATCTTCGTCGGACTCAGCCAGTTAGGGTTAGCATTACTCCAATAACGAATGTTTTGCCGATTAACCTCTCCATTGACGTAAAAATTTGCTTCATCAGTAAACAGATCTTACGTCAAACGCATATTCTTAGGGTATCTGAAACAAAAACAAACGTTTAATTTTTCCTATGTATGGAAACTTACGGCCCACCCTGTGTGTATGTGTATATATATATATATATATATATATATATATATAACGTAAAGAACGACGCTTGTATAGGAGATATTCCGCGCAAGACGAGAAAGAGAAAACAACAAATGAAAAATGAAGTACCACCTGGGAATCGAACCCGGGATCTTCCGATTGCCGGTCAGACGCGATAACCACTACACCATGGACTCCACTCTTCCAAATGCCGTAATTCCTCTACATACTCGCAGAAACCAATGCCCCAAGGGGGCACCTCCCGCTTGCCGTAACATTATATACATTCAACTGCAAAGAACACGCAGTATAAATAACGTAAAGAACGACGCTTGTATAGAGATATTCCGCGCAAGACGAGAAAGAGAAAACAACAAATGAAAAATGAAGTACCACCTGGGAATCGAACCCGGGATCTTCCGATTGCCGGTCAGACGCGATAACCACTACACCATGGACTCCACTCTTCCAAATGCCGTAATTCCTCTACATACTCGCAGAAACCAATGCCCCAAGGGGCACCTCCCGCTTGCGTGTTCTTTGCAGTTGAATGTATATAATGTTACGGCAAGCGGGAGGTGCCCCCTTGGGCATTGGTTTCTGCGAGTATGTAGAGGAATTACGGCATTTGGAAGAGTGGAGTCCATGGTGTAGTGGTTATCGCGTCTGACCGGCAATCGGAAGATCCCGGGTTCGATTCCCAGGTGGTACTTCATTTTTTCATTTGTTGTTTTCTCTTTCTCGTCTTGCGCGGAATATCTCCTATACAAGCGTCGTTCTTTACGTTATTTATACTGCGTGTTCTTTGCAGTTGAATGTATATAATTTACGGCAAGCGGGAGGTGCCCCCTTGGGGCATTGGTTTCTGCGAGTATGTAGAGGAATTACGGCATTTGGAAGAGTGGAGTCCATGGTGTAGTGGTTATCGCGTCTGACCGGCAATCGGAAGATCCCGGTTCGATTCCCAGGTGGTACTTCATTTTTTCATTTGTTGTTTTCTCTTTCTCGTCTTGCGCGGAATATCTCCTATACAAGCGTCGTTCTTTACGTTATTTATACTGCGTGTTCTTTGCAGTTGAATGTATATAATGTTACGGCAAGCGGGAGGTGCCCCCTTGGGGCATTGGTTTCTGCGAGTATGTAGAGGAATTACGGCATTTGGAAGAGTGGAGTCCATGGTGTAGTGGTTATCGCGTCTGACCGGCAATCGGAAGATCCCGGGTTCGATTCCCAGGTGGTACTTCATTTTTTTCATTTGTTGTTTTCTCTTTCTCGTCTTGCGCGGAATATCTCCTATACAAGCGTCGTTCTTTACGTTATTTATACTGCGTGTTCTTTGCAGTTGAATGTATATAATGTTACGGCAAGCGGGAGGTGCCCCTTGGGGCATTGGTTTCTGCGAGTATGTAGAGGAATTACGGCATTTGGAAGAGTGGAGTCCATGGTGTAGTGGTTATCGCGTCTGACCGGCAATCGGAAGATCCCGGGTTCGATTCCCAGGTGGTACTTCATTTTTTCATTTGTTGTTTTTCTCTTTCTCGTCTTGCGCGGAATATCTCCTATACAAGCGTCGTTCTTTACGTTATTTATACTGCGTGTTCTTTGCAGTTGAATGTATATAATGTTACGGCAAGCGGGAGGTGCCCCCTTGGGGCATTGGTTTCTGCGAGTATGTAGAGGAATTACGGCATTTGGAAGAGTGGAGTCCATGGTGTAGTGGTTATCGCGTCTGACCGGCAATCGGAAGATCCCGGTTCGATTCCCAGGTGGTACTTCATTTTTTCATTTGTTGTTTTCTCTTTCTCGTCTTGCGCGGAATATCTCCTATACAAGCGTCGTTCTTTACGTTATTTATACTGCGTGTTCTTTGCAGTTGAATGTATATAATGTTACGGCAAGCGGGAGGTGCCCCCTTGGGGCATTGGTTTCTGCGAGTATGTAGAGGAATTACGGCATTTGGAAGAGTGGAGTCCATGGTGTAGTGTTATCGCGTCTGACCGGCAATCGGAAGATCCCGGTTCGATTCCCAGGTGGTACTTCATTTTTTCATTTGTTGTTTTCTCTTTCGTCTTGCGCGGAATATCTCCTATACAAGCGTCGTTCTTTACGTTATTTATACTGCGTGTTCTTTGCAGTTGAATGTATATATATATATATATATATGTTGGGTACGAAGATTATAAATCAACTTCGACCTTTGGTAACAATTGGTAATTAACATGGAAATATGCGATGAAACTTCGTTAATTATTAATTTAATAACGGAAATAAATAATTATTATTTAAGGAAGAACAAGTTGGACTATACAGAAAAACATAATATTCTGACAATTAGTGTGTGGTCTCCACAGTCACCTCACTCACCTGATCTGAATTCAAATGAGTTTATGAACATTGTTCACATCAGAAAAGGAAAAACACAGTCCTTACGATCTTACTGATGTATGGGAAGTGACCACCACCACCGTGACCACCACCACCGTGACCACCACCGTGACCACCACCACCACCGTGACCACCACCACCACCGTGACCACCACCACCACCGTGACCACCGTGACCACCACCACCACCACCACCACCGTGACCACCACCACCACCACCGTGACCACCACCACCGTGACCACCACCACCGTGACCACCACCACCACCGTGACCACCACCACCACCGTGACCACCACCGTGACCACCGTGACCACCACCACCGTGACCACCACCACCGTGACCACCACCACCGTGACCACCACCACCGTGACCACCACCACCACCGTGACCACCACCGTGACCACCACCACCACCGTGACCACCACCACCACCGTGACCACCACCACCGTGACCACCACCACCGTGACCACCACCACCACCACCGTGACCACCACCACCGTGACCACTACCACCGTGACCACCACCACCACCACCGTGACCACCACCACCACCACCGTGACCACCACCACCGTGACCACCACCGTGACCACCACCACCACCACCGTGACCACCACCACCACCGTGACCACCACCACCACCGTGACCACCACCACCACCACCGTGACCACCACCACCACCGTGACCACCACCACCACCACCGTGACCACCACCACCACCACCACCGTGACCACCACCACCGCCGTGACCACCACTACTACCACTACCACCACCGTGACCACCACCACCACCACCGTGACCACCACCACCACCACCGTGACCACCACCACCACCACCACCGTGACCACCACCACCACCACCGTGACCACCACCACCACCACCACCTGAAATGAGGTTAAGAAGTTGTGATGGAGCGGCTTCCTTGGTAGTAGGGACAGGCCTCAGTGATTTCCCTGTCATGGACCATCCCCACTCTGTTGGCTCCAGGCAGTTTCCTAACCATTCTTGGACCTGCAAGTACACTCTGTATGAGTGTTGCTCTGCTGCTGCACTGGTCGGAGGTAGGGATGCTAGTTGAAAAGATGTATCTAACTTCTTTTTTGCTACTATGCGATTATACATGAAGTATCTTAGCTCATCCAAGGACTTTGATTTTGATCCGTACATTTTTAAGAGGAACTTTTCCCCAGCAGCTTTGATATCTTCTTTACTGGCATCCTTTTGGTTAAATATTTTCATTTCTTCTCTCATTTCTGTATGGTTCTGTAGAAGTTGGAGACCTCTAACTTTTCCTTTTTTATACAAAGCTGATGTGGTATCGCATCCAGTCATGGCGTGAGCAGATAGCAAAACTTCACAAGCCTTCCCCATGTTTTTTTTCTCACTTTGGATGCTGAAAATACGGGGTGTGCTGTTTGATTTCCCTGGTTTGAGAAACCAAATTTCAAAGTCTTCATGGGCTAGAGCAGTTAGAAGCACTAGAAGATCCGTATCCTGGCCAACAACTACTGTTTGATTTTTGTGTTTAGCTTGATCTAGAGCAGCCTTAACAATAACAGTATCTGCATCACTCTCCGCCTGAACAACAGAATAACCTTTGATCTTCATACTAGACACAAGAGATGCAATCAGGGCCCGTTTGTTGTTTCTGTTAGCAAGAAAATCTGATTGTGGTATAGTGGTTGGTGTATTCTCATTAAATATGATATCTCTAGAAGTTCTTTTTGCTGCTCGTCGCTCTTGCTCGGCTGTCTTAGTGGTTTCTCTGTCAGGATAACCATCAAACACCACTGTACAGTTTTTACCGTAATTGCTCTCTACAGAGGTTGTATACAAGTCAAACAGCTGACCAAATGTAGCGGGTTTTGGCCAAACAACGCAATGAAGAAGGTTTCCTCCATCTAAAATGTAGTGAGGATTGGCTGGTAAAGCTAACATCTCGTTGTGCGACTGAAAAGCATTGATCAGAGAAGACTTTGTGCCTTTTCTTAACAATGTTGAGTCAAATAATGATGGAGGCACACTTGCCAGCTCATACTGAAAGTACCCTTTAACTTCTGTTTTGCTTATGTCCAAACATATCATTCTGTGGAAGAGTTCTTGTGGGGAATGCAGGATTACAGTTTTTTCTTTCATCTTTATTGTGCCAGATGACAGGTTAGACAAAGGAACTACTTTCTTCTTCCTTTGCAGTCGAATATCAGAGAAGCTATGACTTGAGAGTGCTTTCATTGTTTCTGTACCAATCTCTAGTGCCCTATCACATGTTATTGATGAATCTGCTATCAACCCATTTGAGAGGTTTACCAACTGTCCTGATAATTGACCAAATGGGTTATGTTCTTTTAGCCAGCAAACAAATGTCACAAAGTCGTTTAAATCTCTTGTTTGACGAGATGTTCCAGATTCTATGTTCTGATGACTAATTGTTACACTTATTCCTGCGAACTCTGATAACGTTCCAGTTATTTCACCACAAGCTGGAGCAGACAACACCCATCTCTGTAAAGTTGAATCTGTGATTCCCCGACCATGTGTAAGTCCACCTATTGCTTTAAAGCTACGCATTAAAACTTGCTCAATGCACATATCTGTTGACACACCAGACCAGAATCTGTCACTGCGCCTGATTGTGAAGTAACCATCTTTCGTGAATCTTTGGAAGTCCTCAGATGACATTTTGTTGGGCAAATCCTCCATCAAAGTTAGATACAGATGGGCACATTTTGCATAGTGTATATGACCTGCACTATGAAAGTAAGGAAGCATATATTTGACAGTTTCAATATGCAAATTCCAGTCTGCTGTTCGTTCTGCTCTTATAAACTGAAGGATAAGCATGACTTGCTGAAAATACTGAAGCCATAACTTAGGTGTTTTGCCTGAATTCTGCATATCTTTTTTGACTTTCTCAAACAGATTTATGTAGTTCTCAATAGCAACACACTCAAAAACATCTTCAGAAGTTAGTGCCTTTGCTGAATACTGTTTTGATATTTCACACAGTATGTTTTGTGATTCTTCAGCTTTTGAAGCCAATTCGTCATGAATGAGAGTAAAGAGTGCTGCAGCTGTTAGAATATGAGCACGTACGGCTCTGGCATATGAATGGCCTTTCATCATGTGGGGTACAGTCGCTTTTCCATAAACAGTTTGCCACAACTCCTCAATCCCACTACCACTCATTATATGTCCTACTGCTCCCATGTATGACATCAACAAATGAAAACCTCCTAAGCGAACAACTATTGAAGATACAAGACTAGCAACTGGTTCTGACTCAACAATATCTACAGACTTCAAGAACAAGGGTTGGTCAAAAGTAACTACACATGCCTGATTATGACTTTGGCTTTCTTTTGCGGCAAACATCAAAGCTGAGTAAAGGGTTGTCAGATTTCCTGGTTCTAGATTTATGAAAGGCACTGCCAGCACACGACTTACATTCCATGTTCCATTTGTAACTGCATATTTCATATAGCCATTCCAGCTTGGTAATTTATTTTGAACTTCACTAAATCCAGCCAACCACAGAACATCAAGTTTGAAACCTCTGCGAACTACATCTCCATCTTCATGTGTTATGTCACTTAAGATTATGCTCTTCAAACCTGATGTGGGAGGTTTTTTGTAAGGGATAATGGGTATTTGATTTGAAGTAGTGTCACATTTTTCACCAATATTACGTGCTAAAGGAGGGCATTTCGAGACAGAGTTTCCTGGAGTAACACACTTTATTCCTCCAAGTGCATGAAAGGTACCCAAACCATCCAGGGTTCTTGTGTTCACATCAGCATTATCAAAGACAAACTGTATAAATGCATCTGGTTGTACTGTTGACCGTGGGCTATTAACAGCACAATTTAGGAAGTTTGTGGCTTCTTTGTATGAAGAGCATGCACCCACAGCATGCAAAATGTCTATTAGATGTCTTGATCCATAATTGCGATATAGGTGTACAGAAAGTCCCAAATGCAGTGGAGATAGGAATGAACGTGGCCTCATAGCAGAAATTATCGAATGGTTGATAAAAGTTCTCTTGCGATCTATACTTTCAGGTGTAGGTTGAGTTTTAGTTGAAATAAGAATCTCAGTGAAAGCTGTAAGTGTCGGGGGAACTAAAGTCTGACCCTCAGCCTTCATGTCATCAATGTCTGGGTACATGCTACAATCATACACTGTTTTACAAATGTCTTCTTTGATGATTTTTGCAGCTGTTTCAACAATACGTAATCGTTCACTAGTCTCATCTGTCTTCTTGTTTTCATACCATTGTTCTGTTAAAATCCTCCGTCCTGTGTGAGTGAAGCTAAATATGTTATGTCGGGAATGCAGATCTGTACAGATTATGCTTGACTTGTAGTGTGAAAGGAACTTACACTTAAGCCAGTGGTCACTGTAAAGGTCTTCTTTTTGTGCACCAGAAACTTCCATCATAATATCTTTCAGCTCACTCAAACTGTACTGACACTCATCATTACTTTCAATGTATTCCAAAAGTTTTTTGAAAGCAGACGAAGCTACTGATTCTTCTGGACGTCCTGCTGAATCTCTTTGTGCAATGCGCTTGAATGTGCTGTAACATACAAAGTGATAACGACCTTCTTCTGCTACTAAATCAATGGAATTTGCAATACGTGAATATACTTCCTGCCCCCAACTATCACTGCGCTGTTCACAAATTGAAATAATTTTTTCTCGAAATTCAAGAGTAGCCACATTATATACAGTGAGGCGTCTATTTTTTGAATGTTTTGTGTCAGGTAAACTTGCTTTCTCTCCACAAAATATACAGTCACTTAGAAAGTTAAATGTCTTTATTTCTGAACGAAGAACTCTGTTGGCTTGTGAAGTTGATTGTTCTGAAGGTTCCTTATTGACAGCAGCTATACTGTGCTTTCTTGTGTAGTTTCTCCGACAGATTTTGTGTACTGGTACACTCTTCAGTTCCTGAAATGTCTTGTATTTATCATCTCCTCTATCTTTGCTTGCTTGAATCAGAGTCTTGATCCCTCTTTCCACAAATACCCCGCTTCCCACATCGATCTCTTCTGCACATATCAAGCACTTCATCTTGACTCATCAATAGCGTCCATTACCTGAAAAGAAAAGAAAAATATTAGTTCGTCTGTCATTCACTTTGAACTATTACTTCGGTATATTAACTCATAACCTCCGATTGAGTGAATAAATGTTACAGATGAATCCGTAGATATAATCATAATTAAGAGTATTTATTAGAAGTAGAATATAGGAAATTAGGGACAGAGTTGCCCATATCTGCTAGAAACAAGAAAATGTATTGGTATAAATATTTAGAAAACCAGGTACTGTCACAATTTATATTTCTACTAGCTCGTTCCTGTGAAATATTTTTTCACAAAATCACCCATACAAAGTAAGAGAGGTTTCTGAAAATAGGCAGTCATAACAAAACATTCGCTTTTTTTACCTACAAACCCAGTTTGAACGTCGTGTCCGCATTGATTCATAGAATGAAAAATCTTTGGTTTTGCATAACTTTTTATTTTTCATCGTACAAAACAAAGTTGGGAACAGAAAATGTTTGTCTTTTTATGTAGAATGATATTGCTCTCTTGGTAAATTTTCGTATCTTTTACGGTTCTAAAGTTATTTCCAAAAAACCGAAATTCGGCCGCCATTTTCCAAGATGGCGGCTGGAGCACAACTTGGATTTGTTGGGACTTTTAATATATTCATCAGTAGGGTTCAGTTTACAAGTGTACCAAGTTTCGACTTCCTGCTAATTTGTTAGGTCGATTTAAAATTCCTCTACTGCTGTATTGCCTGTAAAATGGGAGACATGCAAAATATGAGATTATGACCTTTATTTTTAATTCAACTGAGATTTTAAATATCTATTTCCTTTTGTTATGAAGTTAGTAATTAGTAAAATCACATCGCATTCTTTTCATGTTATTTTTTTCAGCTATTACAAAAAATCGAAGTGCCTTCATAATTTTGGCACTCGCTATATATATATATATATATATATATATGCACTAAAATCACAGAATAACACGCTATATTTTGTCTCTCCTTGATAATGTGAATATATCACGAAAGCGCTCGGACTTCGTGTTTCCTTTTCCCTGTGGTTGTTTGCTTTTATATATATATATATATATATATAAAAGCAGAAAGCCACAGACAAGAATGAAAGAAACAGCCATCATGTTGGAAAGGGACTATATTTTGTACATTGCAACGTTTCAAGCACAAACTATGCTCATCTTCAGGCAAAAATTCTAAAAGGTTAAAAACAGAATATTAAAAACCATAATGACAAATATAAACAAAATAAAGTAGGGAAAAAAAATTCACAAGCTTTAAAAACAATGAAAGTCACACTAAAAAAATTCTAAAAAGTTAAAAACAATTAAAAACCATAATGACAATTATAAAGCATTAGGGAAAAAATTCACAAGCTTTAAAACAATGAAAGTGACACTAAAAAAGAACAATGAATAACAGTTATAAAATACAAAATGTAAAACCCAAAAAACTAAAAATTCACAAACTTTTAAAAACACTAAAAAATGAAAAACCCACACTGAAAGGAACACACCTTAAGTCTAAGCAGCACAGATTCCGAGGCAAAACTAATACAAACAGAAGCATCTAAAAACAAGTACAGGTTGGTTGTTGAAGATGTTCAGTTTAGACGGAGGGGAACGGATGAATTATATCACAGGCCTGCAAAATTGAGGGTCCTAAAAACTTTTTTGAAATTGTATGCTGGTTTTATAGGAATTTGGGGTGCTAAATCCAAAACGGCCTCAGATTTGCTCCATCACGTATAGTTTTTTCACAATTTGCTATGACGTTTTTATGTTGTAATATGTTACTGAATAAAATAAGTAGTGAAGAATTACCACATGAAACCTATTTCCTGGCCAATTCTGAATATATTTATTTAAAAAAACTATAAAACTTGGTTACTTACATCTTTACTTAGTGGAAAGGCTTAGTAGTCCCGTTTTCTTTTGCCAGTGAAGCTGCGTCTGTTGCATTTCCTTTTGTGCGCTGCTTCCGGATTTTCACGATGCAGCATCCAGCAATAATCCCCCATCATATTAACGTTCCACCGGCCTTGGTATCTCTTTTCCATCTCCTTAATGTCTTGATGGAAACGTTCTCCCTGTTCCTCACTTACTGCACCTAGATTTTCTGGGAAAAAGTCCAAGTGTGCATTCAAGAAATGAATTTTGATACTCATTGAGCATCCCAAAGCTTTGAATTTCTCCAGCATGTTTTCAACAATGAGTGCATATTCAGGGTCCTTATTATTCCCAAGGAACTTAGTAACCACACTTTTGAAGGAATTCCAAGCCTCTTTTTCTACTTCATTCATCGTAGACAAGAAGTTTTCATCTGACAGCAGTCTTCTAATGTCTGGGCCTACAAAAATACCTTCTTTTAATTTTGCTTCTGATAGGTTAGGGAACTTCTTGCAGAGGTACTTAAAGCATTCTCCACTTTTTTCTAATGCCTTAACAAACTGTTTCATAAGGCCTAGTTTTATATGAAGAGGTGGTAGAAGTACTTTCTTTGGGTCAACAAGATTTTTACGCAAAATATTCTTGCTTCCAGGTTCTAGAGATCTTCTTTGTGGCCAGTGTTTTTGCTCCCAGTGTTGACTCTTTGCTCTGCTATCCCATTCACAAAGGAAACATGGGAACTTAGCATATCCTCCCTGCTGCCCCAGAAGCATGCACAATACCTTAAGGTCTCCACAAATCATCCAGTGATGATCATAATATTTTATCTTTGTAAGAACCAATTCCAAATTCTCATAACTTTCTTGGAGATGTACCGAGTGACCAACAGGTACAGAGGCATACTTGTTCCCATTGTGCAAAAGAACAGCTTTTAGACTTCTTTTAGAAGAGTCGATGAAAAGTCTCCATTCATCCGCTTTGTACTCAATGCCAAATGCCTGTACCAAACCATCAATATCGCTACAGTAAACTAAATTGCCCTCATGTGAAAAGTAGTGAATAAACTCCTTTTCTCTTCTTCTATACAAATATATCGATGTTCCAGCTGATAATAAATTTCTTTCTTTTAATCTGGAGCCTAAGAGTTCAGCAGATTCCTTGGATAATCCCAAATCTCTCACTAAATCGTTTAGTTCAGATTGAGTGAACAACTGGGGTCTTGACTTCCTATATCACACTGAAATTCTTCATGATCAGTATCTGAACCAGAATTACTAGGCAAATCTTCCAATGTTTCTGGTGGAAGCGGAACTGGAACTTCTGGCCCATGAGGAACAGGTCGAAAAGCTGATGGAAGATTTGGATAGAATATGGCTTTCTTATTTTTTGAGTTATAGCCTTTAACATCACAAGAGCAAAAATAGCAGTCGTCACAGTGATTTTTTGGCTCCCTCCATACCATTGGCACACCAAATCTGAATGCTTTCTTTTGCCTTTACACCATTTCCTTAGATCCTCTACGCAAATAAAACAAACTTTGTGTGGTGCCCATGGTTTGTCTTGGTCTCCTAGTTTCATTCCAAAGTAGGCATGGTACACTTGCCTAATAAAATGTGTTACGTTTCTTTGATGTTTCTTGATCACAAATTCCCCGCATATGTAGCAGAAGCTGTCGGGACTGTTGACACATCCACGGCTAGCCATGATTCACAACTTACTACAGTACCCAGAACACAATAAGAGTCTTGAACTTAATTTATCCTAGAAAGAATAAGAAAGGGGTTACAGTCTTCTAATAGGCTTTCTTAACACTATCAAAACACGCTATTTCGCTGATATAAAACACAAAAAACAGCTCAAAATCACTGAAAAAATTCGCTTCGGATGAATCATTGTGCGCACGTCATGAAATCTGAGTAACAACTGACTCATACGGCTTGGCAACCCAGTATTTATAGTCTCTTAGAAGTTTCTAGTAATTTCCAGAAATCTGGCATTTTCTCGAAGTCGCTTCACAAAAAATCGAATTTGTGAAATAACTTTGTGTGGTATGACATTTTTATTGTGTTTTTCGAATTCAGCACACAAAAATACATTGTAAACAGCTAAAACTATGAAAAAAGTTTTCTCATCGCAGGCCTGTGAATTATCAGAATTAAGCGAAGGGGAGAGAGTTTTAATATACAGGGATTCTAAAAGTCTTAAAGTTTGCTCACACGGAGCGGAATCTAAAATGTTAAAATTAGCTGAAGTTATATCCACTTTGCATAGAACAACATGGCTGCGTATGGCTGAAACTTCTTTAGTTTTCAGTGGTTTGTCAGTTCTATGGCTTATGCCCATATGGGCACAGAAACGCGACTCGAGGCTCCGCACAGTGCTGCCAATATAGCTCCGATCACATCGGGGACACTTGAATTCATAAACAACAGCACTGCGCAGAGCATCCGATACACGGTCTTTAACATTAAAAAATGAGCCAATAGAACGACGGTTAACAAATACTAGTTTAAAATCTATTTGACAATAAAATTTACTAAGAAGTGGCAAAAGGTTATTACGGCAATAGGAATTTAGATATCCCATTTCTGGGAGCACAAGATAATATACATCTTTAGGAACGTTAAAATTAGACATTTTTGGTTTGTAAATGTTAGCTAAAAATCTATTGATAGCGTTTTCTACAATCTGCAAAGGATAACCATTATTCACAAAATATTTTCTTAAAAAAACAAATTCATTATGCAGAGACTGATAGTTAGAACATAAATTATACGCTCGGTTAAGTAGGGTGTTAACAGATGCCAGCTTGTATTTAAAATCACAGTAACTTAAAAAATTGAGTCCAAGACCGGTGAACGTCGTCTTACGAAACACTGAAGTAATAATAGAATAACTCTCTCTGCTAATCAGTAAATCCAAAAAAGGCAGCTTGGAATCTGATTCTTCCTCCAGAGTAAACTTTATGTTTGGATGTAAGTTATTTAAAAACGTAAAAAATTGATGAGCACCGTTAGCATCAGTAAAAACTGCAAAAATATCAACAACATATCGTCTATAAAAAATAGGCCTTATAGGGGGAGGCGGCTGGGTAAACATTTTGGTTTCTAAAAAAGTCATGAAAAAATCTGCAGCCAATGGGCCGATCGGAAATCCCATGCCCACGCATAAAAGGATGGAGAGTTTTTGAAGATTTGTCGTGTTGGTGGTGTTTTTCCTAAGTTTATATATTTTAAATTATACCGCAAATCTCTCTATCATTCCCAATTTTATAAAGATTCCATGACTTACCTTTTGAATTGCGAAATTAATTTAAAATCAAGCAACTCTCTTCCTTGTCGGCTTCGGTTGAAAAATTAGAAGCTAATTTGAAAACTAAACTTTCATTTTGGATTTCCTAATGATTAAAAATTTTAGTCTACATAATTTAAACGCTTTTCTTGATAAAGTTTCTGTTACGCATGAAAGGAAGTTGCGCAGTTTGGGTCTGAGTGGACCTAGATTTGTAGATTCTTCAAAGACTATTATTAACCTTTCAGCTTATACATTGTCCCCGAGGGAAAGGTTTTTGCTCTCTTTGGGCCTGCATTTTAAAATTCCAGTTTTTAATTTCTCTAAACCCCGCTTTTTGTTGCCGTTTGAAAAATTATTGTCAGATCTTAAGTCACAACCCATTAAAGGTACTTTTAACAGTTTTCTTCAGAAATGTCAAATGTTGTGAATAATTTGTTTCAAAAGTTAACTGCAGCCATAATTATATCATATTTCGGAAATCTGATGTTTGTGTTCTTCGCGATCTGTCTCGTAACCCTAACATTTTAGTTACTAGGCCAGATAAGGGTAGGGGTGTTGTAATTCTCAATCGTGCGGATTATGTTAATAAAACCTTAGAATTGTTAAAAGATGGTTCGAAATTTAAACTAATTAAGGATTGTGCTAAAATTGTAATCTTACGGCTTGAGGATAAAATTAATAGGTTACTGTCATCTTTGAAAACTAAAACAGCAATAGATGTGATAACTTATAAAAAACTTTTTGCAACCGGATGTGATCTGGGACGATTTATATAGTCTCCCTAAGATACACAAACCCGGAATTCCTTTGAGGCCTATTCTGGCTTCATATAGCTAGCCCTCGTATAATCTTGCCAAATTTTTGGTTAGTTTGCTTTCCCCTTTCTCCAAAAATGTGTATACTATTTCTGATTCTGCGTCCTTTCAGAGGAAACTCCTTGATAAGAAATTTAACTCAAACCATTACTTGGTAAGTTTTGACGTTAGTTCCCTGTTTACCAATATCCCTGTGGACGAACTCGTAAAATTATCCTTGACAAGGTTTTTAGTAATTCCCCAAATTTCAAAGTTTTGATAAAAATGACCTTAATTCTGTGTTAGAGCTAACTCTTAAAGGAAGTACTTTTACATTTAATGGAGATATATACCAGCAGCTGATGGCGTGGGCATGGGATCTCCGATCGGCCCATTGGCTGCAGATTTTTTCATGACTCTTTTAGAAACCAAATGTTTTACCCAGCCGCCTCCCCTATAAGGCCTATTTTTTAAAGACGATATGTTGATATTTTTGCAGTTTTTACTGATGCTAACAGTGCTCATCATTTTTTTACGTTTTTAAATAACTTACATCCAAACATAAAGTTTACTCTGGAGGAAGAATCAGATTCCAAGCTGCCTTTCTTGGATTTACTGATTAGCAGAGAGAGTTATTCTATTATTACTTCAGTGTTTCGTAAGACGACGTTCACCGGTCTTGGACTCAATTTTTTAAGTTACTGTGATTTTAAATACAAGCTGGCATCTGTTACACCTACTTAACCGAGCGTATACTTTATGTTCTAACTATCAGTCTCTGCATAATGAATTTGTTTTTTTAAGAAAATATTTTGTGAATAATGGTTATCCTTTGCAGATTGTAGAAAACGCTATCAATAGATTTTTAGCTACATTTACAAACCAAAAATGTCATTTTAACGTTCCTAAATGTATATTATCTTGTGCTCCCAGAAATGGGATATCTAAATTCCTATTGCCGTAATAACCTTTTGCCACTTCTTAGTAAATTTTTGTTGTCAAATAGATTTAACTAGTATTTGTTAACCGTCGTTCTGTTGGCTCATTTTTTAATGTTAAAGACCGTGTATCGGATGCTCTGCGCAGTGCTGTTGTTTATGAATTCAAGTGTCCCCGATGTGATCGTGAGCTATATTGGCAGCACTGTGCGGAGCCTCGAGTCGCGTTTCTGTGCCCATATGGGCATAAGCCATAGAACTGACAAACCACTGAAAACTAAAGAAGTTTCAGCCATACGCAGCCATGTTGTTCTATGCAAAGTGGATATAACTTCAGCTAATTTTAACATTTTAGATTCCGCTCCGTGTAGCAAACTTTGACTTTTAGAATCCCTGTATTTAAAACTCTCTCCCCTTCGCTTAACTCTGATAATTCATCCGTTCCCTCCGTCTAAACTGAACATCTTCAACAACCAACCTGTACTTGTTTTTAGATGCTTCTGTTTGTATTAGTTTTGCCTCGGAATCTGTGCTGCTTAGACTTAAGGTGTGTTCCTTTCAGTGTGGGTTTTTCATTTTTTAGTGTTTTTAAAAGTTTGTGAATTTTTAGTTTTTTGGGTTTTACATTTTGTATTTTATAACTGTTATTCATTGTTCTTTTTTAGTGTCACTTTCATTGTTTTAAAGCTTGTGAATTTTTTCCCTAATGCTTTATAATTGTCATTATGGTTTTTAATTGTTTTTAACTTTTTAGAATTTTTTTAGTGTGACTTTCATTGTTTTTAAAGCTTGTGAATTTTTTTTCCCTACTTTATTTTGTTTATATTTGTCATTATGGTTTTTAATATTCTGTTTTTAACCTTTTAGAATTTTTGCCTGAAGATGAGCATAGTTTGTGCTTGAAACGTTGCAATGTACAAAATATAGTCCCTTTCCAACATGATGGATGTTTCTTTCCTTCTTGTCTGTGGCTTTCTGCTTAAATTGAAATTGAAGCTTGCCAGAAGCGGCCTTTACCAATAATATATATATATATATATGAAAATTATTTCACGAAAGTAACACGTGAAAATATTATGATGAATAAACCACGAAGGAAAGGAAACAGAATGGTGCTCAAGCGCTTTCGTCTAATGTCATCCTCAGGAACACTGAAGTACATAAAAGGGTTACGGAGAAGTAAAAATAAAAATTACAAATTAAGGATTATCGGAGAGGCATACAAATTTGTAAGGAAAAAATATCGATTTTTAGCACAAGATCAAATGAATTATTTCCAACCAATGTTATAAAAAAAAATTACAAATTTATACTGGAAAGCTGCCCGGGTTTTAACACACTGCCTTTTATGGTTAAGGTTCGATGTATATAAAAATAAAATTAAAATTAAAAGTTAATAGAGTAGCATACAAGTTTACCAAAGATTTAGCGTTCTACCCTTCTTATCTAAATCTGTTCTGAAGGAATTCAAAACAACAGGATCGAGTTGAAAAAGACCTTCGCTTATGTTGAAGTTATTTGAAAGTTGGATAATGGCAGACTCAAGAATATTTCTATTAACAATGTTGCTAGAATGGAATAAAACTGAAGCATTATTCCAATCAATACAGTGGGCTAACTCTGACAAATGGACAAAAAGGGCACTGGACAACTGTCCTGTTCTAACGGAATATTGATGCTGTTTTATACGTGTGTGCAAATCCTTTCCCGTCTGACCTATGTAAAAGGAATCACATTGTTTACAACCAATTTTATAGATATGCCTGAATTATTGGTAGAGCTATTTTTTACTATGATATTTTTCACAATATTGTTATATGAAAATACTACATTAATATCCAAAAGTTTAAGTACATTAACAATGCCTAAAAAGCCCGGGAAAAATGGAAGTACTAAAATATTTTTTGACAAGTACGAGTGTTATTATTGACACGATAGAAAGTTCGTTTTGCCTGTTGAGACAAGATTCCATAAACGCAGATGGATAACACAGATCACTTCCAATACCGTTGATTTTTTCCAATTCGGCATCGATGTATTCTGGACTGGCGATTCTAAGGGCGCGGAGAAACATTGAAGAAAAAATGGCCTTCTTAGTGGGGGTGTCATGTCCCGAGTAAAAGTGTACGTAGGACAAATTGTTTGTTTTTTTCCGATAGATACTAAACTTAAAACCTGGGCTTTCCCTATGTACACGCACATCCAAAAATGGGATTGAATTATCTTGTTCCACTTCTAAAGTAAACTTAATGGAGGGGACTTGATCATTTAACTGAAGGAGGAAATTATCCAGGTCACGATTCATGGGCCAGATACACAAATATCGTCGACGTACCGCAACCAAGGGACGCCAACCCCCAGGATTCTCGGAATGTAAGTAATTTCGAAAAACTCCATATAAATATTGGAGAGGAGGGGCGATAAGGGGTTGCCCATGGCCATCCCAAAAACTTGTTGACAATACTCGTTATTGAAAGTGAATTTACAGTCTTTGATGCAAAGCTTAATAAGTTCCAAAACAATGTGTGAAGGTAGTGGCAGGTCATACTTATGTAATTCTTGGGAGAGAAAGTCAAGCATATCGTCAATCGGCACTTTTGTAAACAATGAACAAACGTCAAAACTGATCAATCTATCGTTAGTTTCAGTACGTGCATTATTCAATTTTTCAGTAAGATCCATGGAATTTTTTACATGTGAATCAGAGATAGTTCCGAGAATGGGGGACAAGACTTTGACAAGCCATTTGGAGAGTTTATAAGTAATAGAGCCCAACGAGCTAATAATAGGGCGCATAGGGTTGCCAGGTTTGTGGGCTTTTTTTTTTTTTTGTAACCTATATATAGGCTGTAACCCTTTTATGTACTTCATTGTTCCTGAGGATGTCATTAGACGAAAGCGCTTGAGCACCATTCTGTGTTTCCTTTCCTTCGTGGTTTTATTCATCATATATATATATATATATATATAATATATATATATATGATGAATAAAACCACGAAGGAAAGGAAACACAAAATGGTGTTAAAGCGCTTTCGTCTAATGACATCCTCAGGAACACTGAAGTACATAAAAGGGTTACAGCCTATATATAGGTTACAGAAAGAAAAAAATAAATATACACACACATATATATATATATATATATATATATATATAGATATATATATACACAACCACACACACATATATATATATATATATATATATATTATATATATATATATATTAGTGATGTAGGTCACATCCGCATCCGCGGAACATCCGCACATTTTCTCGCACCCGCATCCGCACTTTGGACTGCGGATGTCGTGCGGATGTGGACCGTTGAGATAAAATGTCATTAATAAGCGGAATTATCAAATTCTACTATATTAATAGAACTAGTTCATTGTGCGCAAAAGTGATGCAAGCGACAAGACGAGAGGCTGTTCTTGTATGAAGTTACTCTCTTGCAACCTACTTAGATCCACGTTACAAAGCTAAGTTATTTTCACCTAGTACATTAGAACGAGTTAAATCATCACTTGGCAAAGCAGTTGAAGAGCTTCAATCTCTTGAATCTGTCGCTTCGCCACCCACCAAAAGAATAAAAGTTTCAGTGACAGAACCAACACCTTCAACAAGCAAATCTATCACAGAATCTGTCTCTCAGTTTCTTGAGTGAAGCAGCAATGACGAGACCTACGCGATGTCAAAAGATGTAGTAAAATGATCGAGAGCTATCACCAAGAAAAACGCCTGGCTGCATGTGACAATCCTATTAGTTGGTGGAAAAATACGCAGAATATCTATCCATACTTGAGTAAACTTGAGAGGAAACATTTAGCCTGTCCTCCAACAACGTACAAGCGAGAGATTATTTAGCAATGCTGGATTAATATATGATGAAAAGAGAAACAGACTGGCAGCAGAAAAGGCAGAAAAATTAATGTTCCTTAAGCATAACCTTCCTATAATTAAGTTTGAACATTAAACGATGAACATCTTAGTTTACTTTATTTTAATTACTCATTTATAAATATGCCTAATAAAACTTTAAACTTAATATAAATAGTTATCAAGCTAATTAAAGATCTCTTTCTATAAGGGTGGAGGTTGGGGAAAGACGTCGGTGGGGTGCATTTGAGTTGGGTTCACGTCCCGCATCCTGGTAACACAATTATGGTTTCTAATTGTGGCTGAAACTCAACAAAATATAACGAATTTATTTGCAGACGAATTCACTAATTGATTTCTATATTAGTTAGATGCTTGATATTATTTTATATGTTCAGAGAAAAGTACAGCAATTATTGTACAATTAATCAATTATACTACATTATAGCTACAGCTCTCTCTATATAATAACTTATTATATACGTTAAACACAACAAATCTCGAATATATCCTAAAAAAATAACGAAAATGTAGACATCCGCATCCGCGGATGTTGAAATCAAACATCCTCATCCGCATCCGCATCCGCGGATGTGAAAAAAATTACATCCGCTACATCACTAATATATATATATATATATGCAATAAACGGAGAAGTAAAAATAAAAATTAAAAATTAAAGGATTATCAGATTTGTAAGGAAAAATATCGATTTTTAGCACAAGATCAAATTAATTATAAAAATACAAATTTATACTGGAAATCTGCCCGGTTTTAACACTTTGCCTTTTATGGTCAAGTTTCGATATATATAAAAATAAAATGAAAATTAAAGTTAATAAGTAGCATACAAGTTTACCAAAGATTTAGCGTTCTACCCTTCTTATCTAAATCTGTTTTGAAGGAATTCAAAACAACAGGATCGAGTTGAAAAAGACCTTTGCTTATGTTGAAGTTATTTGAAAGTTGGATAATGGCAGACTCAAGAATATTTCTATTAACAATGTTGCTAGAGTGGAATAAAACTGAAGCATATATATATATATATATATATATATATATATATATATATATATATATATATAAGGGGTTCCAAAAACCTTAGCCCCCCATTTGCAGCTTACATGTTTACTTATATCGAAATAGATTTTAGTGATTATAAAAATATATAAAATTCTTTATTTATTGCAGGCATTAAAATTACTCTAGCTGATAAAGTGATAATATAATGGCTTCTCAATTAATTGGTGATTCGGAGAGGCAACGTGTCATAGATCGCATACGAGCAATAACATTTCGGGAAGCTCGTGATGCTGGAGCCACCTTTATAAACACGTTCATGGGTTCCCAAAAAGTTGCGAAGAAGTGAGGACTTCGTCAAAAGAAATTGGAATAAAACTTTGGATGAATGTGAAATGGATACAACCAAATCTGGGCGCCCAAATTTGCCACTCTCTCAGGAAACAAAGGACATCATTGAAAGCGGTACGCTTAAGCGGAAAAACAGCTGTGCTAAACTTTCTACAGAGATCGAAGTGTTGAGAGGAAAGATCGTTATTGGTGAGATCATTCGACTGTACCGTCATAAGCAAGGTTTAAAGCCTTGGCATGAACTTCCAAAGCCAAGAAAAACTCAACATCGATGACAGAATGTGGTTTGCCCATTATCTTCAAGATTGGGATGTGGATGATTTCATGCATTTAGCTGTCTCCGATGAATTTTTTGTTTACGTAACACGTCGGCCTAACTACCAAAATGATCGAGTGTGGGCCACAACACCAGATGAAATCGATGACAATGAACATCGCGAATTATTAAAAAGTCCAGACCTTGTTGGTGTGTGTGTTTTGTTCACTGCAAACAAGCTCATGTGGGTGCTGAAGCCAAATGGTCAGAGTTGGGATGGACAGTATTTTCGTGATATTATTCTATCCCAGCATGTCATTCCTTTTCTAAGAAACCCAAACAATGTTATGGATGTCGATCAGGTCACACTTCCGCACGATAAGGCCCCCTGCTTTAAGGCATTAGCCACTCAACAGTTGTTGCGGAACCATGAGATCGATTTCTTTGGAAATGAAGAATGGCCAGGAAATTCTCCTGACCTGAACGTCTGTGAACACATTGAATCAGTTATAAAGGACAAGGTTGAATGTCTCTTGTTTCAAGAACCTGCAGCAAATCGATTTTCGAAGGATACAATGACGCAACACATTGAAACTGTTTTAGCAAATTTGCGTAACGATCAAGATCTATTCACGTCACTTTTGGCAAGCTACCCAAAGCGAATTCAGGCTGTCTTGGAAGCCAATGGCGGGAACACCAAGTTTTAATTGTTTCTCATTAAATTCTCTCTTGTAAGGTATGTTTAGTTTTACTGTACCTCTAATGGTTTAGGCCATGGGCGGGGTGGCTGAGGTTTATTGGAACCCCGTATTAGTGATGTAGCGGTTGTCATTGTTCATAGCTCTGCGGTTGCGGAGCTTACAAATAGAGCTCCGCGCGGTTGCGATTATGTACCCAATAACATCATATTACTTAAGAATGAACAACGCAATAAAATATCGCGTTTTAGCCACACTTTTCAGTCTACAATATAATGACTAACACTGGGTAACAATTTTAAAAGTTTTCTGTTTATTGTGATTTTTCTGTCGTTTCTTAATGATTTCGGGGCCTGATTCCAAAAATGATATTGGTTTTGCTCTATCATCAACCGTTTCAAACATATGGGTTATCACACTTTTCATATGGCAAAGTATATAAAGAAGGCTAACATAAATATTTTCTGAAAATAAAAACACTATTCGAAATTAATGTTTATTGAGCCAAAATTGTTTGACAAACCCAAAATGGTGCAAAGGATATAATATATATCATGAGGAGAACTGATAAGAGAATAACAAGCCTCGTTATGCAGTGTGCGTTCCTTAAAAATGCACTGAAGAACGCGACTTCCGCGTATGAACATTCTTATCCTTTCTGATCGGCGACCATACGTAGTCTCCCATCATGGAAGCATCCCAATGGCCCTGGTACCTTTTCTCCATCGTTTGAATATCTTGATGGAATCTTTCGCCATGTTCTTCACTCACATCGCCCAGGTTATCACGAAAAAAGTCTAGATGTGAATGCAGATAGTGTAATTTTAAAGACATACGGCGCCCCATTTTGCCATAGCACTTAATCAAGTTTGACACTAACTCCTTATAGTTTGGTGCTTTATGGTTGCCTAAAAACCCACGAACCACATCACGGAAAGCACACCAAGCCCCTTTTCCGATCGGAGTCATCTTGGCTTCAAGTTCTTTGAATTCAACAGCGCCTTGACTTGTGGTCCTACAAAGATGCCAGCCTTGACTTTGGCCTCAGAGAGTTTAGGGAACATGACCCGAATCTGTTGGAAAACTTCCCCTCCAAAATCTAACGCAGTTACAAACTGCTTAATTAGACCCAACTTAATATGGAGAGGTGGTAGCAGAACTATGTCAGGCTTCACAAGAGGTTCCCTGAGTACATTGTACTTTCCTGGTTGCAGTCCTTCACGTGGAGGCCACTGAACTGTTTTTATAATGCTCAGTTGAAGCCCTGCTCTCCCACAGGCAAAGAAAACATGAATATTAGTACTCCTTGTAAACCTAACAGGAAACCAATCATTTTGAAATCACCACACACGTCCCAGTTATATTGTTCATACCTGATTTGAGTGAGCAGTTGTTTGACATTTTCATAGTCCTCTTTCATTTGAAAAGAATGTGCAACTGGTATAGATGGATTTTTGTTCCTATTGTGGAGTAGAACAGCTTTTAAACTCCGAGTTGAACTGTCAATAAACAGGCGCCACTCTGAGGGTATATGTGTTAACCCAATAGCTGTGAATAGACCATTAACCTCGCTGCAATAACAGAGAGAGCCATTGACATCGTAGAACCTTGCAAACACTTCATGCCGCTTTCGGTATACAGTGCTCTTGCAGTCTCCTCCAAGCAAATTCCACTCTTTGATTCTGGAGGTCAGAAGCTCAGACCCTGATTTCGTCAGACCCAAATCTCTAATTAAATTGTCCAATTCCCTCTGATTTGGAAAGTGAGGGTTTGTACTGAAAGTTACTGTATATTCTTCATCATGACTGTCCTCACCAGCCGACATCTCATGAGCTAGCTGCATCCTCATTTTCAACCTGCAAAGCAAAGAAACAAAATATAGGCATAGCTATACCATATGTCCCACAAAAAGTACACCCAACTTTAGATTGTACTAACTCCTCCAAAAATTGAGATATTTTGGATCTGTTTGTTTGATTTAATATAGCAAATTATTCTTTGTTAACGTTCAAAATTTATTCATGTTTAAACGATTTAGTGTTTAAGCATCTGCTTTTAACTGAAGGGTACAACAAAATGGATTGCGCAAAATTGGTCAATGAAAAAATAATGTGTGTGCTATCGATGTAATGAAAGACAAATACATAATAATAGATACTTTAACATAATTTTAATAAGATACAAAGCAGATTTTTCTTTATTCCTTATTGCAAAAGTTATGCTTAGTTTCGTTTTCTTTCAACATGACCGCCATTCCTATCGATACAAATCTGGAGTCGAGCTCTCATCTTCCCTATCACTCTTTTGATAAGATCTGGATTGTCTTTTAACAAGTTGATTTCAGCTGTGATGCGAGTCCTCAAGTCATCTAAATTGATAGGTTGTGATGCAAATACTCTATTTTTGAAATGACCCCATAAAAAGTAATCACACGGGGTCAAGTCAGGGCTGAATGCTGAATGTTCTCCTCGTCTGTTCTTGCCGTCTTCGGATGGCTTGAACGTCCTTTGTTCAAATTGAGGACCGTTCCTTCTTCTTTGTATTTCCGAACATTCTTCAAAATTGTATGTTTAGTTGGAGAAGCTCTATCGGGAAATTGCAGTTCGAAGGTATTCTGAACTTGTTTTAAGCTTTTAGTTTGCAGATAAGTTGTGACCATGAGAACGCGCTGCCTTCGTGTAAACTGCTTGATAAGGGTTTCAAAGTTATTTATAAATTTAGTAATTCAGATTCTTCATTTATAGTGACTCGTATCTTAGATACAAAAGTTCGAATTATTTAAAAAAAATATTTGCAATATCCTTCGACGTAAAAGTAGCACATTGGTTAAAGCAAGAGGAGCTATCTGGCTGGGAGAAATGATCATTCGGCGCAACCCATTTTGCTGTACCCTTCAGTTAAAAGCAGATGCTTAAACACTAAATCGTTTAAACATGAATAAATTTTGAACGTTAACAAATAATAATTTGCTATATTAAATCAAACAGATCCAAAATATCTCAATTTTTGGAGGAGTTATTACAATCTAAAGTTGGGTGTACTTTTTTGTGGGACATATGGTATATGTAGAAGAGCATCAGCACTAAGAAAAATCGACACATAATGACCACAGTCTGTAAATACGGAAAGTAAAGTATTTACCTGTTCTGGTGGACGTGGTATTGGAAGACCTTCGCCATGTGGTACAGGAGCTATGGACGACGCTATGCTTGGATACTGAAGAGTCTGCCTTCCTTTAACTTTCCTGTACTTAGAAACATCTACCATGCAGTATAGCAATCGTCGTGATGGCTCTTTGGTTCTCTCCATATTCTGGGTACCGCAAAGGGCATTGCCTTGCGTACTCCCCGCAGCCACCCTTCAAGTGTGGAGCGGCAGCTTCCACAGATCACATGGGGTGCCCAGGGCTTATCTTGGTCACCCATAGGCATACCAAAATAGAGCCGATAACGCGATCCAGAACTTGGTGCCTTTCACAATCGTAGCAGAATATATCCGCGAGTGTTTTACAAGCTCTAGTTGCCATTCTCTTTACCAAACTGTACTACATTAATCATAACTGCAGATATAGAGAGAAGAGTTATTAAATCTGCAACAGATTACAGATTCCAGAAAAAAGATGTATTCACAACACTGAAATAATGTTCGCAATAAAAAAGGATCGATAGCACTCAAATCGCAGCACAGAGAAGCACAGAAACACAGTACTCAGTGCTGGTAACCATCAGACAAACAACCTGCTTTCTTTGTGTGCTCACCTTACTGACTTCTCAGACTCTGCGCTCTTCTTTATATAGCACAGTGGAAGTTTCGGCCAATTTTAGAGCAAAACACTGTCAACAAACATCCGGATTGTTCTCAACAATTCCTGATTATTCTGATATTGCTGCGCCCATAATAACATTATACTGGTAAAACATGAAAAATGGATTATCTCTGAGACCATTGATGATACACACAAACCAAGGCCAGATTTGGACTCAGCAACCACAAATGCATATAAAAATAAAAAATTCTATATAAACAGAATCAGTGTTACACAGTGTAATCTAAACTGTAAAAAGTGTGTTTCCAGGATGCGGAACAAGGACCCAACGCGTTTTGCATCCCAACCATTCCCCAACTTCCGCCGATTCGAAAGTGGTATATATATATATATACAGGGTGAGCCAGAAGTAGCGCCCGATTTCTGTCAGTTGATTGTTTGTTTGCCATTTGTATTACAGTGTACAAGAAGGTAGAAATAAATGAATGACATGTTTATCTAACCATTTATTCGGGGGAAAATTATTACGGAACTGTACCAAGCTGTTTTACTTGCAATTTTCAAAGTGCCCTCCCTCGTGATCGATGCACAATCTGACAGCCGAAAAAACAGAAATCGGGCGCTACTTTTGACTCACCCTGTATATATATATATATATATATATATATATATATATATATATGCACTATTTAATCCTTATATTTAATATGAAAATAAAACCCACTCTAATAGACAGAGTTTGTTTCGACGCCCACTGGCATCCTCCTCGGGTGGATACAGAAACACGAATGAACCAAAACAAGAGGGAAAAACAGTCCAGGGACCGACCGTTAAGAAATTCGCACCTAGGTTAGATCTCATTCTCCCGACACCGGAAGGGCATTTTTCATTAAGTACATTCGCGCAAATTTAAAACTATCTTCCTGTTCTAAACATACAGATTCTATTATCTTTTTTTACATAATTATTACATTTATTATTAAATTTATTACATTTAATATTGCATAATTATTTATTACAGAAATTATAAATTTATTATTACATTGGTTATTACATTATTGTTTATTATACAGAACTTATAAACCGAAAAGCAAATGAAAAAAGCCGATTGGGAAACAATCCAGAGACCATTGAGAAAATTCGCACCTAGGTTAGATACCGTTCTCCCGACACTGGAAGGGCATTTTATTACAGGGTCCGCTTATAAGTACATTCCCACAGATTAAAACTATCTTCTGTTCTATACATACAGATTCTAATATTTTGACATAATTACTGCATTTATTATTACATTTACATTTTTTTTTTAACATTTACTATTATTACCTTTACCCTAATGATTAAATTTATAATATTACCTTTATTATTACATCTGTTGCATTTATATTTATTTCCACATTTATTACTTCCATTATTACATTTACTAAAGGCGAGTAAGGAAACATTCCAATCCAGAGACATTTAAGAAATTCACACTTAGGTTCGAACACGTTCCCACGACTCCGTAAGGGATTTTTTGACCAAGAATCTCATTAAAGGGTCTAACTTATAAGTACAGGAAGATAGTTTTAAATTTGCGCGAATGTACTTAATGAAAAATGCCCTTCCGGTGTCGGGAGAATGAGATCTAACCTAGGTGCGAATTTCTTAACGGTCGGTCCCTGGACTGTTTTTCCCTCTTGTTTTGGTTCATTAGTGTTTCTGTATCCACCCGAGGAGGATGCCAGTGGGCGTCGAAACTGTCGTGGAAATAAACTCTGTCTATTAGAGTGGGTTTTTATTTTCATATTTTGACCTTCACGTAGAAAAAAGTGAAAGTTTTTTGCCCTTATATTTAAATTGAGTTGCTGGAGACTGTATTTCAAAAATAAAAGTTTTTCAGCTTTGCTCAAATTTTTGTATTTCTTTGATTTGACCTCCACCAAGCCAAAGCATCATCATCTTGTCCAATCTTTTTCTCTTTGTGATATTTCTCGATCATTTTTTGTAAGTCTCTGCTTGACTTAGTTTCGGTCTCGTCATCACTACTGGAAGCCATTGGAGCACTCATTGAGTCCATTATTGTTATTGATTTACTCGTAGAAGCTGATGCTTGGCCTAAATCAATTGGTGGTTTCTTTGCCGGTGGTTCACTGGCTGTCTCCGAGTCGGATGATGTTTGAGTCTTGTCCATTTCACAAAGATATCCCAATTTTTCCTGAACACCTTTTGTGACATGTGAAGCGGAAAAAAATTTGCTTGTACCTTGGATCCAAATAAGTAGCCAAAGAATACATGTCATTTACTTCTAGGCCATCAAATCTCCTTGCTAGCTCCGTGCGTATTATCTCCTTCATTGTTTTGATTCCACGATCAGCTTCAGAATCACCACTTCGAGGTTGCAGCACATTTTCAAGGAAACGACGAGGGGAATAACCTCAGATATGGAAGAGGTGGAACAACTCAATCTTTTTGTGATATCATCGAATGGTTCCAGCACAGCCACACAGTTTGACAAGAGAGTGAAGTCGACGTTAGTGAGTTGTTGCATTTTGGAGTTAGCAGCGCTATATAGACTCAGTGGTTCCTTCAACTTCAGTGTTCTCTGCATCATGTGATTAGTGCTGTTCCACCGTGTGGCGACATCATGAATGACTGTAAGTTCAGGTTGATCTAAGCGTTTCTGAATTTTTTTAACTCATCCTGCGCCATCGTAGAATGATGAAATGAGTAGCGATGGATCGAAGTTTAGCTAACAAGTCACAGAGAGATTTTTGTGAGGATAATCCACTTTTGAATACAAGTTGCAGTTTATGAACAGTGCAATCGATATTATGGTCGCCAGTGAGAAACAATGCTTTTATCATGTTTGTTCATGAGTTGCGCATTACACACTGGATGGATGAATGGGCAATATCCCACTTCTGAAGCATCTGCTCAAATTTTTCTGACAAGTATTCTCCAGTGTGGCGATCTTGAAGTGGCATTACGCTGAGCACCAAATTGGTTCTCTTGAAGTTTTGATTCACTGCATGGCATGTCAAAGAGAGTAAAGACACTCCAGCAGACGTGTGACCATGCATCCGTTGTCAATGATACTTTCGAATCTTTTAGAGGCTCAAGAATTTTGAACACTTTCTTTAAAACAAAGTCATAGATATCGTTGCACAAAAGATCAGTGTAGAACTGACGATGTTTCACTTTATACTGTGGAGCTGTTTCAGCCATGAGTTTCATGAAACGTAAGTCCTCAACGTGGCTGAATGGCAAGTCATCCATTATTATCATTTCGGCTATGCGATAGTCTAGTGATTTTGATTTGGAATGATTCGCGTCCCAAATTTTGACTTTTTCGAAGCAACTTTCAATCGTCTGATTCTTTTCTTTCACTGCATACTTCATTTCCTGTAGGGGTGTAAGAGAGACTTTTAATTCTTTTTTCTTCTTTGACTGTT
This sequence comes from Bathynomus jamesi, assembly GCA_023014485.1. Taxonomy (NCBI): domain Eukaryota; kingdom Metazoa; phylum Arthropoda; class Malacostraca; order Isopoda; family Cirolanidae; genus Bathynomus; species Bathynomus jamesi. The sequence continues at coordinate 54,366 of JAJOZX010001120.1, forward strand.
CATTAGCTTCATTTTCACTAGATATCACTTCATTATATTCCTTCTTGTGCATTGAACGCAGATGGTTTTTAAAGTTAGTGGTACTCCTTTCCTTTCGTGAATAGTTCTTATTACATGACACACTTCCCTACATCGTTTGACACTCGAGAGAGGTACTTCCACACTGCACTCGTAGATTGCTCCATGATGGTTGCACCACAGTCTTACACTTTACTAATGGCTTGAAGCACGTAACGTTACAAAGGTAGCGACGGAGAGCTAGAGCAACACAACCACCCTCACTCGTGTCTGAACAGATACGGAAGCTGGTTCTTTAGTTTAGCTTGTAACTTGGTAGTGAAGGTTGCCTAATTTCTAGCAAAAAAAGAAAAATTGAGTGTTTTTTATCTTTTTTTATCAACAGTAATTATACGTCATCATTGCTTTATTAAATATAATTAAAATAATGCTTTTCTAGCCACCTAGCGTTGATAAATGTAAGTTATTACATAATGCATCTATCCATCCAGTCCAAGTAGCAATTCTAGACATGTCGCAATTAGCACGTAACAAACTTTTACTTTTCTGCACCGTTGAGTGAAAGCATGAGGCATGACAGGAACAGCATTTGGCGATGTTTATAGCATTTGTAGCTATTACACTAGCATTTATAGCATTTGGTTGCCCTAGTAAGAAATCCTCAAACAACCGCAATAACCGCACTGACAAATGCGGTTGCGGAGCTGAAAATACGTGCGGTTGCGAACAACTACTACATCACTAATATATATATATATATATATATATATATATATATATATATATATATATATATATATATATGCTACCGGTCAAAAGTTTAAGTACACCTGAAATATTCATAAATTTCAAATTTTGTTTAAAGTTTTTTATTTAATAATTAAGTTATGACACAAATCATAAGTACAAACATGGGAACTTAAATAACAACAAATCAGGACAATTTACCAAAAGCAAAATCTAAATTTTAGATTCATCAAAATAGCCTCCTCTAGCAGCAATTACAGCAGAACAAATTCGAGGCATGCGCTCAACAAGAGAAAGAAGATAGTGTGGTGAAAGCTGCTGCCAGCACTCTTGTAAGAGTTCCCAGAGCTTCTGAGTACTGGAGGGCTGCTTGGCTTTCACTCGTCGATCCAGTTCATCCCACACTAGCTCGATGGTGTTCAGATCCGGGGACTGTGCTGGCCCATTCCATAACTGTGAGCTGACGTTGCCGTATTTCTGCTTCAGGTAATTTCGACACAGCTTGGAAGTGTGTTTAGGATCGTTGTCTTGCTGCATTATGAACTGTTGGCCAACTAGTCGCAGTCCAGATGGGATGGCATGGCGCTGTAGAATGCTGTGATAGCCACGTTGGTTCAGTATTCCAGTGACTTTGTGGAGATCTCCAACTTGCTCCCCTGCAAAACATCCCCAGACCATCACACTTTTCTCACCGTGCTTCACTGTTGGCACAACACACTGCTGTGTCATTCTTTCACCCGCTCTGCGCCGCACAAATACTTTGCGTTTGGATCCAAAAACTTCGAACTTTGATTCGTCAGTCCAAAGGACAAATTTACACTGCTCAATAGTCCATTTTTGGTGTTTTTTAGCCCAGGCTAGCCTTTTCTTTTTGTTATGAAGTCTCAGCATTGGTTTCTTTGCTGCAGTTCGTCCTTTTAATCCTGCCTCTCTTAGTCTTCTCTGAACAGTTGATGTCCTTATTTTGACAGTTTCTTCGTACCATTTAATGGCACAAGCAACCGCATTCTTAGAAAACTTTTATTTTTTTTGCAATTTGCCTCGGTGATTGGCCCTCATTTCTTAAAGTTACAATCAACTGTCTTTTTTCTGTTGTTAACTGAGCTTTGGCACCATTTTTGCTTTTTGAAACACAGAAATATACCTTAAACTACACAGTTAGCTCCCCTGCAAAGATTTTATATGTAAAGACCTGCAGCGCATGTTAATAACTGAACACATGTATTAACATACTCCTGAAGAAACACACTACCCCAGTAAAGACTTTTAACTGTTTTTGAACCTTTGTGCAGGGCTAATGGCATTAATTTAGGTTGCATGTTAGACGTCAGTTAACACATTTTGAAGGCTATGTTGAAGAAGCTTTTGTGTTGCAACACACTGCATAGGGCACATGCACTAAAGCATACAATATGAAAGCCAGGTAAGCAAACTCATCTCTAGTACCTGTTAAGATTACATTTGAAGTTTGTCATGAGCTAAGCAGCAAAAACATTGGAAATTAGTAGGTGTACTTAAACTTTTGACCGGTAGTATATATATATATATATATATATACACATTATAACTGCAAACACGCAGTATAATTAAGTAAAGAACGACGCTTTGTATAGGAGAATTATCCGCGCAAGATGAGCGAAAGAACGAAACATGAAAAAATGAGGTACCCACCCGGGAATCGAACCCGGGATCTTCCGATTGCCGGTGTAGTGGTTATCATATCTGACCGGCAATCGGAAGATCCCAGGTTCGATTCCCGGGTGGGTACCTCATTTTTAATTTGTTTCGTTCTTTCGCTGATCTTGCGCGGATAATTCTCCTATACAAAGCGTCGTTCTTTACGTTATATATATATATAGAGTTGCACCGATGTATCGGTATCGGTATCGGCCGTATCGGCCACTTTTCACAAAGTATCGGTAGATACTTTTCTGAAAACCGATACCGATACCGATACTTTGAATTACTGTTTTTTGAAGAATTATCTATTTTATATATTATAAATTTTTTTATTATTATACAGTAATATCTTATTTAGTTGTTTAATATATATTTTATCAAAATTAGCAATGTTTACATTTACTAACAAAACAAAAAATCATAAAATGTAACTATAGCCCCTATACAAGATTACAAATATTCAATACAGTAATACAGTATCATATAAATATACAATTTCAAATTACAGTAATAGTTTTCAGTAAAAATGAAAGTTTTGTAAAGTTGTTCATAGATGGCACCACGCGGCATGCATAATCATAATAAACCATTCAGTTGCTTGAATCTCGTGTGTAAAGTTATTGATAATACACTACCATTATATGCATTCGTTTAGAACTTTATATAATAAGATATATATATATATTTTCTTTTTCTTAATTTAATTTAAACATAATTAAATTACAGGCTCTAGCTATATATTATAATATATTATATTATTATGAAATTAAATGGAACTAAAGTTGGGATTGGGAAAGGCATTTTAAGTTAATTGAGATATTATATCATTTACTTGAACTTTTATTAATAATCAATTTTAAAACTATTAATTAATTAAAAAGTAAGTATCGGTATCGGCACTTTTTTGTAGTATCGGTATCGGCCAAAATATTGGTATCGGTGCAACTCTCTCTCTCTCTCTCTCTCTCTCTCTCTCTCTCTCTCTCTCTATATATATATATATATATATATATATATATATATATATATATATATATATATATATATATATACCGGATGATTACAAATTATCTTCTCTATTTTAAACATTTATTATGAAAAAACTAACAAAGCTACAGCGAAAAGCAAGATATACAAATAAAGAAGAACTCAAAAACTTTTATTTACGAGCTATTGAAGTTCAGTATGAGCTTCTTTTGTGGCTCTGCAGACATGAAAGCGGTATTCTGTTTCCCTCCATACATTTTGTAGCATATCATACTGAACTTTTCTAACAGCCTCACGTGTCCTTTCCTTCAAATGTTTCAAAGTTGTTGCCATTGGTGGAACAAAAACTTCATTTTTGACATAGCCCCAGAGAAAGAAGTCAAGAGGGGTTAGATCGGGCGAACGAGCCGTCCAAGAAATGAGCTTTCCACGCCCGATCCAACGATCAGGCGACTGCTCATTCATGAATGTTGTAACCTCAAAAGGAGCTCATATTGAACTTCAATTGCTTGTACGTAAAACTTTTTGAGTTCTTTATTTGCATATCTTGTTTTTCGCTGTAGCTTTGTTAGTTTTTCATCCTTTCAACCTTTCAAATGTTCTCTGCGATGATTCCTCATTTCACAAAGGTCAAGCTTGTCGCCCTTCCTCTCGAGTTGGCCTGCTGAAGTAGTGAGTTGGTTTTTTGTACTCCATCTCACACAGCCAGGTACGCCCGGCTCATCGGGGATTGTTCTGAGCCAGGCGTCTAATCTTCTTTTGAAGATGCCCACCGCAACACCACTCGTGTTCCTTAGGTCTTTGGGCAGCTGATTAAACAGTTTTGGTCCTCTCTCAACAAAACTATTTTCTTTCAGGGTTAAGGATGTTCCCTGTCTCGCCTTTAATTTGGGAACACGACACAGTCTTCCTTTTCTACTTTCCACCGTTGTTCGGGGAGTTATAGGGTTCCGAGCAAGATTAGGGACTAGTTTCTCTATTATTTTCCAAGTGTAAATAATGGTGTATATCTCTCTCCTCCTTTCCAGTGAATATAGGTTTAATTCGCGTAACCTTTCCCAGTAATTTAGTTCTTTGCACCCTTGATCTTGGCTGTGAAGCTTCTCTGAATCCCTTCTATCTGTCTAATGTCTTCTGTTTTATATGGGGATGTTAGGACCGAGCAGTATTCCAGTTTGGTTATGATCAGTGTTTTCAGTAGAGGAATCATTATATTCCTATCCTTTCGTTTAAAGGTTCTCAGTATCTGCCCAGTTATTCTCTTTGCTCTGTTTACTGCTATCTTATTTTGTTTTTCATATTTCGCATCATCAGTCATTACAACCCCGAAATCTTTTGCTTTAGAATTTCTCTGAATTTCCTGTCTATTTGGGGTGTAATATTCCATGGATTTTAGGTCCTCTCTTTTTCCGTACCGTACCGTATATATACACACACACACACACTATATATATATATATATATATATATATATTATATATAATATATAATATATATATATACACACAGCGTGTCCCATAAGTCCGGTCTAATATGAAAATTTATTTTAAATTAAATTTACAAAAGTAATACATAAGAATGAAAACAAATGTTTAAATTGAAAGCATTCAACCAACAGAACGCTGACCAGGTCGTGGTTTATTGGGATGACGACGGTGAAATTCTTCAGCTGTCTGCCTTTGGCTAAGGCCAGAAGCGTGCAAAAGAACAATTTTCACCTTTTTCTGAGGAGTGTAACTCGCTTCCATATTAGCCGTTGCGTGTTATTCTACTTGCAACGAAAACAAGACATCAATTTGAACATTTGTTTTCGTTCAAATGTATTACTTTTGTAAATTTAATTTAAAATAAATTTTCCGATGAGACCGGACTTACGGGACACCTCTGTGATGTAGTGGTTAGCGTCGCTGACTACGAATCCATCAGCCCGGGATCGAAACCCGGTGACGGCAGGTGGCGCGCAGCAAAACCCAGCTGTTCATCCTTCCACACAATAAAAATTGGTTGGTAGACAAATGGGTACCTTGGGTAGAGTAGTGGTTAAGACGCTGGGCTGCTGATGGGGCGTGGTTCGGATTCCACGTTAAACTGTAGGTCTAAGGTGGAGTGAAAAGCTTGACCTTCGTCAGAATGAACAGTTCGAGTGGAAGCAAACCAAAGGTGTGTATATATATATATATATATATATATATATATATATATATATACCCAGGGTGTTCTAAAATTTGTGTGCGTGTGTGTGTGATCTTTCAACCTTTCAATGTTCCGTGCGATGATTTCTCATTTCACGAAGGTTAAGCTTGTCGCCTCCTCCTCTTGAGTTCGACTGGTGAAGTAGAGAGTTGGTTTCTTGTGCTCTTCACCTCGCATATATATATATATATATATTATATATGCGCCTCGGTGGTGTAGTGGTTAGCTTCGCTGACTACGAAACCATCGGCCCCGGGTTCGAGACCCGGCGCGCAGCAAAACCCAGCTGTTCATCCTTCCACACAATAAAAGAAAGTGGTTGGTAGATAAATGGGTACCCTAGGTGGCCTAGTGGTTAAGACGCTGGGCTGCTGATGGGGCGTGGTTCGGATTCCACGTTAAACTGTAGGTCTATGGTGGAGTGAAAAGCTTGACCTTCGTCAGAATGAACAATTCGGGCGGAAGCTAACCAAAGGTGTGTGTATATATATATACTGTGTGTGTATATAATGTAGGAAGGAGGAGCCAAGGGCGAGTGCCTGCACCCCCCCCCCCCACACACACACACACACCAATAGAGGAAGAAGAGAGCCAAAATCGAGGTCCATGGTTTTCGAGATGCCTGAACACACTGCATTTGAAAGGTGAGAGAGAGAGAGAGAGAGAGAGAGAGAGAGAGAGAGAGAGAGAGAGAGAGAGAGAGAGAGAGAGAGAGAGAGAGAGAGAGAGAGTTACAAGGAAAAGAAGTACCTCAAAAGGACTTGCGGCCCATACCGAGGAGGTACCACTGGCAACGGGAGCCAGGGAAAATTTTGTAAAAGTTTATTTTTCTTTCAACTATCCTAGCAGTAGTAGAAAACTGGATAGTAAAGTAGAAGGCTCTCCCCACCCTCCGCTCCCTCCCTGCCAGAGGCAGGTACGGAAAAGGTTGAAGAAAATACCTTGACCCTGGAAAAGTAGCCAAGGAAATTTTACAGGAAAGTGGAGAAATATAAATAGCTCTATATTTAGCTTGCTCACAGAGACACCGAGCAAGCGAACTCCTGCAGAGTTTTCTGAGGTTTTAATCTTAAACTATGAGTGTGTTCAGTACTTTGCCTAGCCTATTTTTAAACAGATTTACACTTTGACTGGAAACAACCTCTGAGGGAAGTTGGTTCCAGATATTAACTATTTTATAGGAAAAGAAATTTCCGCAGACTGAGGTCCTAAATGTAAAGCTTTACACACTCAAATAGTGTGCAAGATTTCGTCTAACCTTTTCTTGAACTGATCCACAGAGGAACTGTTCACAACTTCCGAAGGTAACCTGTTCCATGTGTCACAGATCTTATACGTAAAGTAATTCCCACACACACTAGTCCTAAACCGTTTCAAATCCAACTTCCAACCATTGTTGCGAGTTGGGTTATCATTTAAACTAAACATACTTCTAAAATCGAGAGAGTTACAAGGAGTTACAAGGAAAAGAAGTACCTCAAAAGGACTTGCGGCCCATACCGAGGAGGTACCAATGGCAACGGGTGCCAGGGAAAATTTTGTCTTTCAACTATGCTAGCAGTAGTAGAAAACTGGATAGAAAAGTAGAAGGCTCTCTCCCCACCCTCCGCTCCCTCCCTGCCAGAGGCAGGTACGGAAAAAGGTTGAAGAAAATACCTTGACCCTGGAAAAGTAGCCAAGGAAATTTTACAGGAAAGTGGAGAATATATAAATAGCTCTATATTTAGCTTGCTCACAGAGACACCGAGCAAGCGAACTCCTGCAGAGTTTTCTGAGGTTTTTAATCTTAAACTATGAGTGTGTTCTGTACTTGTCTAAGCCTATTTTTAAACAGATTTACACTTTGACTGGAAACATCCTCTGAGGGAAGTTGGTTCCAGATATCAAACTATTTTACAGGAAAAGAAAATTTCCACAGACTGAGGTCCTAAATGTCTTTACACACTCAAATAGTGTGCAAGATTTCGCTAACCTTTTCTTGAACTGATCCACAGAGGAACTGTTCACAACTTCCGAAGGTAACCTGTTCCATGTGTCACAGATCTTATACGTAACGTAATTCCCACACACTAGTCCTAAACCGTTTCAAATCCAACTTCCAACCATTGTTGCGAGTTGGGTTATCATTTAAACTAAAACATACTTCTAAAATCGACATCGTTGAACCCTCGTACGAGCTTGAAAACCTCGATCAGTTGACCGCGCAGCCTCCGAGTTTCAAGCGAAAACAAGTTCAGGGCGCGTAACCGCGATTGTAGCCCATATGCCTAACAGAAGGGATTAACTTGTGGCCCTCGCCTGCACTCGCTCCAGCCTCTCAATATCTTTCTGAGGGTGGGCGACCAGAACTGCCACAGCATACTCCAGGTACGGCCGAACAAGGGAATTGTACAGTGAGAGCACAATCTCCTTGTTCCGAAACTGAAATTGCCTTCTGATATAACCCAATAGTTTCTGGGCTTTCTTTTCCACCTCTAAACAACTGTTTCGTAAAATTAAGGTCGCTGCTAATTAGCACACCCAAGTCCTTTTCTAAATCAGTCACCTCGATATTACTGCCCAACATCGAGTAGTCCGACTTGGGATTGGCGTAGCCAATGTGCATCACTTGCATTTACCCAAGTTAAACGGCATTTGCCATTTTTCGGACCACTCTCCTACCTACCTAGGTCCGCACGCAGTTCCTCGATCGCTTCGGACGTCCAACATTGGCCCAAGCTTGGTGTCATCAGCGAATTTGGCGATCCGACTGACGATGCCACCGTCGATATCATTTATGTAAATGGTAAACAACAGCGGCCCCAAAACGGAACCCTGAGGAAACCCCACTAGTGACCGAAGCCCAACCCGAACTAGCCCCTTAATTACCACCCTCTGCCGCCTATTCCTCAGCCAGTTTCAATCCACCTACCAATTTCCCCACCGATACCCAGCGCGCGCACTTTCGCCATTAGCCGGCGGTGAGGTACCTTATCAAAGGCTTTCTGAAAGTCGAGATAAAGTATATCAATCGCCCTACTCTTATCGTACTCACTCAACATGACGTGGAAAAACTCGAGCAAGTTGGTGAGACACGACCTATGCGTCTAAACCATGTTGGGAGTCCCCAAGTAGCTTGTAGGAATCCAAATGGTCACGATTCTATCATAGTATACTTTCTATAATTTACCTACAACGAAGTGAGACTAATAGGACGATAGTCCCTGGACGAGAGAGAGAGAGAGAGAGAGAGAGAGAGAGAGAGAGAGAGAGAGAGAGAGAGAGAGAGGAGAGAGAGAGAGGAGAGAGAGAGAGAGAGAGAGAGAGAGGAGAGAGAGAGAGAGAGAGAGAGGAGAGAGAGAGAGAGAGAGAGAGAGAGAGTTACAGGAAAAGAAGTACCTCAAAAGGCCTTGCGGCCCATACCGAGGAGGTACCAATGGCAACGGGTGCCACGGAAAATTTCTACACACTCAAATAGTGTGCAAAATTTGTCTAACCTTTTCTTGAACTGATCCACAGAGGAACTGTTCACAACTTCCGAAGGTAACCTGTTCCATGTGTCACAGATCTTATACGTAAGTAATTCCCACACACACTAGTCCTAAACCGTTTCAAATCCAACTTCCAACCATTGTTGCGAGTTGGGTTATCATTTAAACTAAACATACTTCTAAAATCGACATCGTTGAACCCTCGTAAAGCTTGAAAACCTCGATCAGTTGACCGCGCAGCCTCCGAGTTTCAAGCGAAAACAAGTTCAGGGCGCGTAACCGTCGATTGTAGCCCATATGCCTAAGGAAGGGATTAACTTTGTGGCCCTCGCCTGCACTCGCTCCAGCCTCTCAATATCTTTCCTGAGGGTGGGCGACCAGAACTGCACGCATACTCCAGGTACGGCCGAACAAGGGAATTGTACAGTGAGAGCACAATCTCCTTGTTCCGAAACTGAAATTGCCTCCTGATATAACCCATAGTTTCTGGGCTTTCTTTTCCACCTCTACACACTGTTTCGTAAACTTAAGGTCGCTGCTAATTAGCACACCCAAGTCCTTTTCTAAATCAGTCACCTCGATATTACTGCCCAACATCGAGTAGTCCGACTTGGGATTGGCGTAGAGAGAGAAGAGAGAGAGAGAGAGAGGAGAGAGAGAGAGAGAGAGAGAGAGAGAGAGAGAGAGAGAGAGAGAGAGAGAGAGAGTTTACAAGGAGTTACAAGGAAAAGAAGTACCTCAAAAGGCCTTGCGGCCCATACCGAGGAGGTACCAATGGCAACGGGTGCCAGGGAAAATTTGTCTTTCAAAACTATGCTAGCAGTAGTAGAAAACTGGATAGAAAAGTAGAAGGCTCTCTCCCCACCCTCCGCTCCCTCCCTGCAGAGGCAGGTACGGAAAAAGGTTGAAGAAATACCTTGACCCTGGAAAAGTAGCCAAGGAAATTTTACAGGAAAGTGGAGAATATATAAATAGCTCATATTTAGCTTGCTCACCAGAGACACCGAGCAAGCGAACTCCTGCAGAGTTTTCTGAGGTTTTAATCTTAAACTATGAGTGTGTTCAGTACTTTGTCTAGCCTATTTTAAACAGATTTACACTTTGACTGGAAACATCCTCTGAGGGAAGTTGGTTCCAGATATCAACTATTTTACAGGAAAGAAATTTCCGCAGACTGAGGTCCTAAATGTCTTTACACACTCAAAATAGTGTGCAAGATTCGTCTAACCTTTTCTTGAACTGATCCACAGAGGAACTGTTCACAACTTCGAAGGTAACCTGTTCCATGTGTCACAGATCTTATACGTAACGTAATCTCCCACACACACTAGTCCTAAACCGTTTCAAATCCAACTTCCAACCATTGTTGCGAGTTGGGTTATCATTTAAACTAAACATACTTCTAAAATCGACATCGTTGAACCCTCGTAAGAGCTTGAAAACCTCGATCAGTTGACCGCGCAGCCTCAGAGAGAGAGAGAGAGAGAGAGAGAGAGAGAGAGAGAGAGAGAGAAGAGAGAGAGAGAGAGGAGAGAGAAGAGAGAGAGAGAGAGAGAGGAGAGAGAGAGAGAGAGAGAGAGATACAAATTTGATGATGATGATTTTGGCCGCATCTGTCGTTGACATTCTCGATTGAAGAACCAATTTGGAGTTTTTATTTAACAAATACGTTTAAAATTTGAACTTTTTGAGTTTGAAGCCGTAAGTAAAGCGATGTGTTAATAAAATCTTGATGAATTTATTTGATGAAACTAAATTTGAACCTTATCTTGTAAATAATGAAACTGCATTATTCCACTCGTAAAGTTTTAAGAATTTTTAACTTAATTAGAATTAAAGTTCAGAACTATATGCAACTGTTTTCGATAAAAAAAATGAAGTAATTAGAAATTAGCCCTACTGTACCGTAATTCAAGATGAAGTTGAACGAAATTTTTAATCAAGCGTAGTTCGGTATGAGAAGTTATTCGTTGGACTTAGTAATATTGTGGCTAAGACGAGCGAACGATGAATGAGATGCCAAAAGAATAATATTTGGGGTTGTTTAACCTCAGTTCCTAACCTTCCTGACGGCAAAGGTCACGTGGCGGCCTTACGGGGGATTCGAACCAATTGCTGCATCACCCCAACGCGGAGGGCGATTACCTATCCGATACTGAACGGACCGAACGTCGTTTGACGTTGCTGATCTAACGGAGAAATTGTTTAGCGACGTGGCCACGACGTAACTCATTTAGCATCATATGATTGTCATGATTTGCTAAAATGAATGGTTGAAATTAGTATAGATTGTGGGTGAAAAAACGATTTTGGCCGATCTCATTTTCGTTTCACCCGTTGTCAATCATATATGGAACAGTTTGTAGATTAAACCGATCTGAAAAGGATTCTAGGAAGCCTTCCACTTCCTAGTTTACGCTCATGTTTTATTTTAAATGATTAAATTACTTCTTTGAACAAAAAATACCTGTTCAGCCGTCTGAACATAAAAGACAACGATAAAATCGAATTACTGCACACACACACACACACACACACACACACACACACTATATATATATATATAATATATATTATATATATATATATATATATATATATATATATATATATATTCTCTCTTTACTATCTCTATTATAACGGCTACTGCTCTTCTGAACTCTCTGACTGCATGCCACCTCCTTTAAAGGGGAGTTTGCAGTAGCACTTTCGATGTAGCCTCATCCCTTTTCTGTCTAACTTTGTAACGCAAGGGTTAATCGGTATTCTCAGTCTCTCATCTACTCAACCAGTCAACTCTGGAACAACTTTTCTCAGTCCAGCTTTCCTCCTATCTGTGACCTCCAATCTTTCAAGCGTAGTGTCTCCAGGCATCTCGAAAACTTTCGGTCCTGATTTTGGCCCCAGGGCCGTTTCCTGGCATAAACAGGCTAAGCGGCCGCTTTGGGCCCCGCTGCTACTAGGGGGCCCCTAGACAGGCTCCCAGGTCATAGCTTAGTGGGTAAGAATAGGAATATAGCTGGTTATTATTATTATTATTATTATCATTATTATCCTTATCCTTATTATTATCCTTATTATTATTATTGTTATTAATAAAGTTTCTGTATGAGACAAATGTGATAAAACGGAGACAAACGAAACGTTTTGGTCGTTATGTGTAAATAACTATTGTGAGATCTTATTTCATATTATTTAACTTTATTCTTACTATATGCTTATACTTTCCTAAATGCTTAATTTTTTTAATATTGTAAAACATTATTTCACTAATTTACTAATTATTAAGAGATTTTGTAACACTTTAAAACCTTGGATTATTTCGTTATGTTTTCAAGTTTATTAATTCTTTTCTCATCTTTTTCAGATAATGTGAATTTTGTTGGTTAAAACCTTAGAGTGGATTCGGGCTAACCTTAGAGTGGATCTTAGGGTCTTTGTTAGCCTTAGCTTCTGTAGATTATCATGATTATTATTATTTAGCAGATTAGTTGTGGTTAACTAGATGTGACTTCGTGCATCTTGGAAAATGAAGACATTATCCATCAGGAGCTGAAAAACGGAAAAAGAAGAAAATAGAGGAGGAGAAGCTTTCCAGTAGCACAGGTGAGATGTGCCACTTGTTTATTCTTATGATTACAGTTCAGGCAACTAGGCTAGGTAGACCATCAAGCTAGGCAAGTTTTCAGGAATCGTGTAGAGTAAGCTAGTCTCTGTAATATTTATAATATTTCGAAATGTGAAATTTAATGGATCACATCACCTCAAATTCTGTTCACACAGATCAATTATCAAACAATAAGAAAGAGTATTTTAGCAAAAATTAACAGAATATATAATGTTATGTTCTTCTCAGGAGCACTACTGAAATATTTGGAAAAGCCATCCTCAGCAAAGCCTGATGAGCATCATGAGCCAACAGCAGGACCATCCTCTATGCAACCTCAAACACCAGTAGAAGTAGAGCCTGATGAACCAACAAGTGGCCCATCTTCTGTTCAGCTTCAAACACCACACACAGGCATTTCTACTGAGCAACAAGAACCAAGATCTGCTCCACCGCTTGATCCGTATGACTGGCCAGTTGTCCTGTCAGATGCCTTGAAGACAGATCTGGTGTCTCGAGGACCATTTCAAATCAGTCCAGATTTCACATTCCCTAAAAGAGAGGAAGAAGCGTTCATCACCATTACATGTACAGAACATTAATTAATGGGGAAAAAATAAAGCGAAGCTGGCTGATGTATTCTAGAATGAATGATGCTCTTTATTGCTTCTGCTGCAAGTTGTTTTCAAGGAAGTCGTACAAACTAATTACGGATGGACTTTCAGACTGGATAAACGTTGGTTCGCTTCTGAAAGGCCATGAAAATAGTTCAGAACATGCAGATAACATGGCAACATGGAAGGATCTGGAACTGCGGCTAAAAATTGGGAGGACCATTGACCAAACTGAAATGTCATTAATGGAGGTAGAGCGAAGACGCTGGCGAGATGTTCTCACACGTCTTGTAAGTATAATCCAATCACTGGCAGAGAGAAACCTTGCTTTCAGGGGGTCTTCCTCTACATTGTACAATCGATACAATGGCAACTTCTTGAAGGAGGTTGAGCTGCTTGCCAAATTTGATCAACTGATGAAACAACACATCCGCAGAGTCGAAAGTGGCCAATATAGTCATTCAAGTTATCTAGGAAACATTATTCAAAATGAACTCATTGGGTCCATTAGTGGGAAGATCTTGGATGCTATTGTTGCAGAAATAAAACAAGCTAAATATTACTCACTCATTTTAGACTGCGCTCCAGACATAAGTCACCAAGAACAGATGTCGATTATTATCAGAACTGTTAAAATAGGTGAAGTACCAGAAATAAAAGAATACTTCTTGGGCTTTCTTGAGGCTTCAGAAAGTACAGGCCTGGGTTTATCAGTTCTGATTCTGAAGAGACTAGATGAACTGAATATTCACTTTGATGACTGCAGAGGACAGTCATATGACAACGGAGCGAACACGAAGGGCAAGAACAAAGGTGTTCAGGCAAGGTTATTAGAGAAGAACTGTCGTGCACTCTATGTTCCATGTGGGGCTCACACTCTGAATCTTGTAGTGGCTGATGCAGCTAAAGCTTCCACAGATGCCATCAGCTTCTTTGGCAACGTACAAAAATTGTACAACCTTTTTGCAGCAGCTACACAGAGATGACAATTTAAAGAAGCACGTGAATATAACACTCAAGTTTTGGAGTGAGACCAGGTGTGAGAGCCGGCTTAAGAGCATTGAGGCTGTGCGATACCAGAACCAGAACATCAGAGAGACCCTGTTTGAAGTCAGAAACAATGCCACAGATGCCATAGCCAGGACTGAAGCACAAGCACTTGCAGAGGAGGTAGGGTCTTATCGCTTTCAGATTTGCACAGTAGTATGGTATGACATTCTTCATGCAATTAACCATGTGAGCAAACTTCTGCAGTTCCCTACAATGCAGTTTGATGTGGCAGTCAACCTCCTCACAAAAACAAAAGACTCCATTACCAGCTACAGAAACACAGGTTTTGTTGCAGCACAAGTCGTAGCTAGGGACATATGTGAGGAAATGAATGTGGAGGCTGTGCTGAAGGAAAAGAGGCTCAGATCCACAAGAAAGCACTTTGCTTACGAAGCTCCTGACGAACCATTTACAGAAGCCTTAAAGAGGCTGGAAGCCAAATTTTTCAATGTGGCGGTGGATTGTGCCATCGGGTCAATAAATGAGAGATTTAAAACATTAGATGATGTGAGGGACATATTTGGGGTTCTCCTAAACTTCACCACAATGAACAAGGAAGACTTGTCCTGCAAATGTGAAAAGCTCTCTAATATACTGAGCTCTGGAGCTGACTGACATTGATGGAAGAGAACTGGCCCTCGAAATTAAGAATTTGCCGACTTTACCTTCACACAACATGACTGCATTGGAGCTTCTCTCCTTCATTCATCAGCAGCGACTGGAGGAACTATACCCCAATCTCTGGGTTGCACTAAGAATTGCCTGCACTCTACCTGTGACAATAGCGTCAGCCGAGAGGAGCTTCTCTAAGATGAAGCTAATCAAGAACTACCTCAGATCATCAATGGGGCAGGATCGCCTCAGTGGCCTTGGCATCATAATCATCGACCAGGACGTTGGCAGGGAGATTTCACATGATGATGTTATTGGTGATTTCGTCCAGAAAAAATCTAGGAGGCAAAAATTTGAAGATACAAAATCTTCTGTATAACTGTTAGCTATTACACGATTGTATCGTAGAGTTAGTAATTGTTTGGTAGTTGATAATTGCATTATTTTTTTTATACATAGTTCTGTCATTTATTCTAAATAATGTATAAGGTAATTTTCAGGAATTTCATGGAGTATTTTTTCTGTTTGTCTTCTGAAAGTACATATTTGTTGTTTTGGACATAAATGTTTCATTAAAATTGCTTCATAATTGTTTTTTATTAACAGCCATTTTTTGTATGTGCGCTGAGGTGATGTAGTAAGGCGTGAGTTGGTGGATGGAGGGGTGGGGCCTCAAATGGGTATACTGCTTAGGGCACCCTAGTGGCTAGAAACGGCCCTGTATATACATATATATATATATACACAGTATTTATATATTTTTTATGCAGGAAGGAGGGGCTAAGGGCAAATGCCCGCAAAAGCGCTCCTCCCATAGAGGAAGAAGAAGAGCCAAAATCAAGGTCCGGGGTTGTCGAGATGCCTAGATACTCTGCGTTTGAAAGGTGGAAGGTCATAGACAGGAGTAAAGATGGATTGAGGAAGGCTGTTCCAGAGTTGACCGGTTGAGTAGATGAAAGACTGAAAATACTGATTAACCCTTGCATTAGATAGTTGGACAGAAAAGGAATGAGAAAGTGTAGAAAGTCTGGTTCTGCGTGCTCTCCTTGAAGGAGGAGGCATGCAGTTAGAGAGTTCAGAAGAGCAATGTCCGTTATGATAGCGATAGTAAAGAGAGAATGAGGCAACATTGCGGTGAAGAGAGAGAGATTGAAGACAATCTGTAAGAGGCGGGGTATTGATGAGACGAAAATCCTTTGATTCCACCCGGTCAAGTACTGTTGTGTGGGTTGAAGTACCCCACGCATGAGAAGCATACTCCATACACGGGCGAACAAGATCCCTGTACAGAGACAGCAACTGAGTTGGGGTGAAGAAACCGCGGGGGCGGTACAGCACACCTAACCTCTTAGAAGCTGTTTTAGAAAGAGAGTATATGTGATTTTTCCAGGAAAGATCACGAGAAAAGGAGACGCCAAGAATGTTAAGAGAAGAGGAAGGATTGAATTGTGTGTTGTTGAAAGTAACGGGATAGTCGTGTGGAAGATTGTGACGAGTAGACAGACGAAGGAACTGAGTTTTTGAGGCATTCAAAGCCACAAGGTTTTCTCTGCCTCAATCAGATATAGCAGAAAGATCAGAGGTCAGGTGTCCCACAGCCGTCCTACGCGAATCATGAAGCGACTGCTGTGAAGGACGCTTTGGGAACTGGGTGAAGTGAAGAGTGGAATCATCGGCATAGGAGTGAATAGGACAGGAAGTGCGAATTAAGAGATCATTAATAAATAAAAAGAAAAGAGTGGGTGACAGGACAGAACCCTGAGGAACACCACTGTTAATAGCTTTAGAAGAAGAACAGTGGCCATCTACAACTGCAGCTATAGATCGGCCAGAGGGGAAGTTAGAAATGAAGGCACAGATAAAAGGATAGAAACGAAGGAAGGCAGTTTGGAAATTAAAGATTTGTGCCAGACTTTTTCAAAAGCTTTCGGTATGTCTAGCGCAATAGCAAAAGTTTCACTAAAATCCCGAAAGGAGGATGACCAAGAGTCAGAGAGATATGCAAGAAGATCGCCAGTAGAGCGTCCCTTGCGGAATCCATACTGATGATCTGAAAGAAGATTGTGAGAAGAGAGGTATTTAAGAATCTTCCTATTAAGGATAGATTCAAAAACTTTGGAAAGGTAAGAAATCAAAACAATTGGACGATAGTTGGAGGGTTGAGAGCGGTCACCCTTCTTTGGGACAGGCTGAATGAAAGGGAACTTCAGCATGAAGGAAAATACCAGATGAGAGACAAAGACGAAAGAGTTTGCCTTGGCAGGGTGTCAGCACAGAAGCACAATTCTTAAGAACAACAGGAGGAACACCATCAGGACCATACGCCTTCCTAGAGTTGAGCCCAGATAGGGCAGAAAAAAAAATCTTTCGAAGAGATTCTAATTTCAGACATAAAGTCAGAGGTGGGAGGAGATGGAGCAATAGCACCGGAATCGTCCAGGGTTGAATTGTAAGCGAAAGTTTGAGCGAAGAGTTCAGCTTTGTCAGGAGAAGAGACGACAACTGTGCCGTCGGAATGGAAAAGAGGAGGGAAATTAGAGGAAGTAAAGATGTTGAAGAAGTTCTTAACTAGATGCCAGAAAGAGTGAGAAGAATTAGAATTGGATAGATTTTCACATTTTTGTCGAATGAAGGAATTTTTAGCGAGTCGAAGAACAGATTTTGCACGATTCCGGGCAGAAATATAAGCTGAGAGTCAGGAGTTGGATGGCGACAATACCTTCTGAAAGCCTTTTTCTGTTGCGGATAGCATTAGAACAAGTTAAGTTAAACCTAAGTTATTTTGCATTAATAGTAGGAATAGAATATGGAATGTACGCCTTCATGCCCGAGAGAATCACCTCTATGATGCGCTCTGCACACTCAGAAGGGCCCCGGCCACGGAAGTAGTAATCATTCCATGGGAAATCACAGAAGTACTGCCTAATGGCCTCCCAATCAGCGGCGCCGAAGTGCCAAAAGCGCCGCCTCCTGGGAGGATCCAAAGGCCGAATTGGAGCGATAGCCCAACGGAGAGAAAAGTTTCACAGAGTAAGAAGAAGGATGAGAGGTAAGAAATAAACCCAGAATGTTGGGCCTATCTCCAAGGCGATCGGGGATACGAGTAGGGTGCTGTACAATCTGCTCTACGTCATTTAGGATAGAAAAGGTGTAAGCTAGTTCACCAGGGATGTCACTGAAATGGGAGGAAAGCCAAAGGTGGTGGTGAACATTGAAATCTCCTAAAATGGAGATTTCAGCAAAGGAAGAGCGGGAAAGAATGTATCCCACTTTGGAAGTGAGGTAGTCAAAGAATTTTGGATAGTTGGTAGAATTTGGAGAAAGGTAAACAGCGCAGATGTATTTAGTTTGAGATTGGCATGTAAGCCGTAGCCAGAGGGTATAGAATTCGGAAGATTCAAGTTTAGGAATAGGAGAGCAAGTTAGGTCATTGCATACATATACGCAACATCCACTTTTGGAGTGAAATTGAGTATAGAGAAAGTAAGAGGTTGCTGTCAGTCGTCCCAGACACCTGAGTTTCAGTGAGGAAAAGATGATGAGGTTTAGAGGAGGAGAGGTGGTGTTCAACAGATTGAAAATTTGAGAAAAGGCCACGAATGTTGCAGAAGTTTATGAAAAGTGAATCAGACAGAGGTCCAGAACATCTTGACTGAGTGGTAGCAGATTCAGCCCCGCTGCCCGGATCTGCTTTCCCGGTATCGGCAGGCGGGGAGCCAGAAGTGGGGACATTTATGGTCCCCTGCCCATGAGACTCCGAGGCTCTTGAAGTTTGGTTTTAATATATGGAATTGTACCGATTAAATTGCAAATCATTCTGTACCGATTCATCGATTTGTAGTACCTCGTCCTTCATGACGGTCCCTCCTTTATGAGGTGTCCTTCATGGTTCTAAAAAAAAAAAAAAAAAAAAAAATTAAAAAATTAAATTTTAAAAATGATTCGTCTTCACCTTCCTTCGAAAAAAATTTAAGAAAGGATTGAGCCTCGCCTTCCTTCTTGAAAAAGTCCTTTCATGAGACAAACAAGAACAAACATGCAAAAACATACATACATTCGAGTACTTCCTATTCAGGCAAATTAGAAGACAGTAGAAATGGAAACGAATATCTGAAAGGTTTTAATACGTCTAACGAGAGTGTGCATCAGCACATCGAATTTTCAAATGTTAACAAATTGCGAACAATACATAAATGAAAATCAGAGTGATCATATTTTAAACCGAATACAAGTTCTTTGTTTAAGATCTGTATTATGAAAAATAAAATGAATATTTATTTTAATTTAAATAAATTAATTTCTCTCTTTTTTAAGGGAAACTTTATTTTCAAACGAGATGACCTTCAAATACAATATATACATATAGTACACGCATATTTGTTTATTTACTTTTAAATATGTAGTTTTCTGTTATTTACATCGCTATATACCATTACATTCACTTTCACATGCCATCTTCTGGTATATGAACTAATAATTTTACCGTTCATCAAATTTCGTTATAAAATTACATGTGTTAAAAAGAACATCAAGTTGCGTAACGATGCTTTAAACTAAATCACCAAAGTTGTTTTCCTCCTCTAAACATCCACTTAAATATTATTACTAATATAGATTTATTGTTATTATTACATATATATCTGTACACGTGTTAAGAGTATTTAAATTAAATATATTGATTTCAATTCCCTTCGTAATAAAAGCATCTGGCAACTATACCCCCAATCTTGCCATATTTCTCTCGCAGTAATTATCTTCAGAGTAGTTGTTAACTTTCTTCTAAAGACTGTTAGTTGATACTAATCTTGCTATTATTATTATTATTATCATATATATATATATATATATTATATATATATATATATACAGTATATATATATATATATATATATATATATATATATATATATATATATATATATATAGGGTGAACCAAATGTAGGTGGACAGTAAATGATAACGTTTATTTGAGAATACAATTTAATTTTTTTGTATACTATAATACAAAATAAAATTTAAATAAATTTAGTTATAATATTTAACATAATATAACACAAACACCATAGTTATAATGAACACCATAGTTATAATATAATATAACACAAACCGTATTCAACCTACTGTCCACCTACTTTTGGTTCACCGTGTATATATATATATATATATATATATATATATATATATATATATATAACATCCAAATAAGTAGGTTCGGGTAAAAAACTTTCTCAGTAGATGCAATTAAAGAAAACGGGATGTCGAGTTTGTGTGGATTGTCATTTTTAAATAGATTCAGTGGGAGATAGGTACTGAAACTTGAGAGATTTTTCATGAAGAACCTTTCTAGTTGCAGTCATAGCGTCCATTCACATTACTTTAATTAGCATTTCTCTTATTTATCGATTGTTCACAATTCCTCATAACTCATAATAAATGTATTTGTTTTCACTTTTCTTTCATGCCAGACAAGTCTCAGTATTTACATCAATCACACAGAATGTTCATGCTTATTGTTTTTGTTACTAGCTGTACCAAACATGTCTTTACAAATTGAAGCGTACCGTTACACAACGTTTAAAATGTTATAATTAATGCTTTATGATATCAGATCTCGTATAAAAAGCATTATTTTCTGTACAAATGGCCACAAAAATACTTTCAATCCTAATATATGTACGTATAGTATGCAACATACGCTTTTCCAACTGTATTGAAAACGTAAAAGTATCATCATGCGATCTTAGATTCTGCAATGACGTAAGTGAGCCTTAACATATAATTTAAAATTATTTAACAGATCTTTCGAGGGAACTGTACATCGATCTCATTTTATTATATATATATATATATATAATATATATATATATATATATAAGGAGTTTGTATGTGGCATTCCAACAGAAGACAGGAAGTGTCCGAAGCCTGTTTCTCACATCACTGTCATCCTCACTTGGCCTTTTTACATGTCTCGTCTACCCTGTGAGCAGTCCAGCACACTCTCAAACACGCGCTTTTTCACTATATTCCTTACTACACACGCATGCATCTTACACACTACACAGTCTTTTCAAAAAGGTGTAATTTCAGTAGTCCAGAAGACTCGCGATTGGCCCCTCCTTCCTGCATGCATCGTATATATTACGAAACAATTTATAAAGTTCTCTCTTATTGCTTTCCTTATTGTAATGGGTATCACAACCGATTTGTCAATATTATTTAAGTATTATGTTGAGCAACATAACCCCCCCCCCCCCCCACACACACACACACAGACTAGTTTCCTAGCATAATCATGAAACAAGATTATATTAATATATATGAAAATGAAAATGAAAAGGTTTATTGGCAGACTATAGTCCATATGACAAATATTATTAATACAATGACAGTTCATACACTAAGGATAGAAATATATACAATTGATTAGAAATAATACTGCACTGTCGAAGTTAAGTGGAGCTACAGACAGACGTTTTCGTACCAAGAAGTCCATAGCTTAGAGGATAAATGGCAGGACTCATGGATAGCTTGGATGATCGGGTTGGTTGACTTTTTAATTCTTTGCATTAGACTGTGTTGAGCACGTCTTGTTACCTCCGGGAAGCTCGGAACATTGCGGGTAGCAAACATTTGCGAAGCTGAGCATCTCGGGGGTAATTTATGTAAGAGTCTAAAAGACCTGTTGTACATCAAATTTAGGGTTCTGCCAGAACCTTTTTTATAATTCACCCAGAGTTGCTGACCGTATATATTACTGCAGAAAGCACGAAAGAGTGTCTTTAGCTTCACTTGTACAGAAACGAAAGTTCCTTATGGTCATGTGTATGTATATATATATATATAATATATATATATATATATATATATATATATATAGCGTCCTCTTTCCACCGCTCCCGACACAAAGAGGTCGTCCTTGCGCGGCTTCGCATCGGCCATACGCGCATCACGCACGGCTATCTTATGTCCCGGCAGGAGGCCTTGTTGCGCCTCCTGCCAGTCGCCTCTCACCGTCTTTCACATCCTTGTG
Organism: Bathynomus jamesi; assembly: GCA_023014485.1. NCBI lineage: Eukaryota > Metazoa > Arthropoda > Malacostraca > Isopoda > Cirolanidae > Bathynomus > Bathynomus jamesi. The sequence goes on from JAJOZX010001120.1 coordinate 76,374, forward strand.
GAATGCCCCACCCTGTCGTCAGTACGTCGTCGCGCCTTCCCGTTCCTCTCTGATTTCCCCCTCCCCGATCGTTTACGTCTTATGCTCGCTGAGAGCCCTCTCTTCTCGCTTGACCGTCTTTTCCTTTCCTCTCCCAATCTCGCCTCCTCTCTGAGCTTTAGGTGACTTCTCACCCGTCGTCCGCGGTCCTCCCACTTCTAGTGCCTTTCCCCCGTCTCCGTTTCTCTTTCTCATATTCTGCTTCGCCATGATATCCGCTAGCGTATAGCGGGAAATGGCGGTAAACCCCAATACAAAAAAAAAATATATATATATATATATCCAAAAGTAGTTTGAAGGCTTATTCCATCTCACGACTGACTATAATTATACACTTTAGAGGAGTTTGAAAATTGCATATATTTAGACAAAAAGTAATAGGTCTTAAGCTGATTTCATGTCAATATGAGTGTGCTTCACTGCCCTTTCAGTCATTGTGACCTTAGATCGTACAGAACTATGGTCTTGACAAAGCACAATGTGTTAAATTTACCAAACAAGGATTACCTATGTTCAGGACTCTGGACATTTCCATACTCAACATCAACTATGCCCATTTGATCGTACCTTTCTTTATGTACATGCAATAGCATCAATTGGTTAAGCTTTCTCTGAATCGTGTTTGAACTCAGATAAGATTTAATACGCACGATATTACTAAACGAGCGTTCACTACAACACGTAATGGAGGCAGGCATCACTATAATTAACTTTGTTTACGTAATCACAGAGGAGATAAGAAATTACTGGTCAGGTGTCAGTGATTGCACGTGTGTAACTACATTACGTAGGATTAACTGCTCAAGGGATTCGTGAACACAAAGTTCATACAGAGGTTGTTAGATGAGTATGTAGTCTTGCAGGAAGGAAGTCTGAGCCCTAGAATGAAGTTACACTCACTAATTATGCTGTGGACGTCTATCCTTTGCATCCTCGAGAAGCAAATCTTTACACTGGACATACATTTTGCACTATACTTCGTTAAAACTCTCAGTTATGGGTATTATAATGAGATACAGAGCTTCATAATGTGCCTTTCTGTAATGATCTTCAGATGCATAGCTACCTTCCGGTGGAACACAATCCTCTTCTAGCCTAGCTGGAACTCTTCTAAATCAGTCATACCACCAATAGCTTATATATATATATATATATATATATATATATATATGATACACACACACACACACATATATATTATATATATATATATATATATATATAATATATTATATATATATATATAGAGAGAGAGAGAGAGAGAGAGAGAGAGAGAGAGTTACAAGGAGGAGTTACAAGGAAAAGAAGTACCTCAAAAGGCCTTGCGGCCCATACCGAGGAGGTACCAATGGCAACGGGTGCCACGGAAAATTTTCTACACACTCAAATAGTGTGCAAAATTTGGTCTAACCTTTTCTTGAACTGATCCACAGAGGAACTGTTCACAACTTCCGAAGGTAACCTGTTCCATGTGTCACAGATCTTATACGTAAAGTAATTCCCACACACACTAGTCCTAAACCGTTTCAAATCCAACTTCCAACCATTGTTGCGAGTTGGGTTATCATTTAAACTAAACATACTTCTAAAATCGACATCGTTGAACCCTCGTAAGAGCTTGAAAACCTCGATCAGTTGACCGCGCAGCCTCCGAGTTTCAAGCGAAAACAAGTTCAGGGCGCGTAACCGTCGATTGTAGCCCATATGCCTAACCGAAGGGATTAACTTTGTGGCCCTCGCCTGCACTCGCTCCAGCCTCTCAATATCTTTCCTGAGGGTGGGCGACCAGAACTGCACAGCATACTCCAGGTACGGCCGAACAAGGGAATTGTACAGTGAGAGCACAATCTCCTTGTTCCGAAACTGAAATTGCCTCCTGATATAACCCAATAGTTTCTGGGCTTTCTTTTCCACCTCTACACACTGTTTCGTAAACTTAAGGTCGCTGCTAATTAGCACACCCAAGTCCTTTTCTAAATCAGTCACCTCGATATTACTGCCCAACATCGAGTAGTCCGACTTGGGATTGGCGTAGCCAATGTGCATCACTTTGCATTTACCCAAGTTAAACGGCATTTGCCATTTTTCGGACCACTCTCCTATCCTACCTAGGTCCGCACGCAGTTCCTCGATCGCTTCGGGCGTCCCAACATTGGCCCCAAGCTTGGTGTCATCAGCGAATTTGGCGATCCGACTGACGATGCCACCGTCGATATCATTTATGTAAATGGTAAACAACAGCGGCCCCAAAACGGAACCCTGAGGAACCCACTAGTGACCGAGGCCCAACCCGAACTAGCCCCTTTAATTACCACCCTCTGCCGCCTATTCCTCAGCCAGTTTTCAATCCACCTACCTATTTCCCCACCGATACCCAGCGCGCGCACTTTCGCCATTAGCCGGCGGTGAGGTACCTTATCAAAGGCTTTCTGAAAGTCGAGATAAAGTATATCAATCGCCCTACTCTTATCGTACTCACTCAACATGACGTGGAAAAACTCGAGCAAGTTGGTGAGACACGACCTATGCCGTCTAAACCCATGTTGGGAGTCCCCAAGCAGCTTGTAGGAATCCAAATGGTCAACGATTCTATCAGAGAGAGAGAGAGAGAGAGAGTTACAAGGAGTTACAAGGAAAAGAAGTACCTCAAAAGGCCTTGCGGCCCATACCGAGGAGGTACCAATGGCAACGGGTGCCAGGGAAAATTTTGTCTTTCAAACTATGCTAGCAGTAGTAGAAAACTGGATAGAAAAGTAGAAGGCTCTCTCCCCACCCTCCGCTCCCTCCCTGCCAGAGGCAGGTACGGAAAAAGGTTGAAGAAAATACCTTGACCCTGGAAAAGTAGCCAAGGAAATTTTACAGGAAAGTGGAGAATATATAATAGCTCTATATTTAGCTTGCTCACAGAGACACCGAGCAAGCGAACTCCTGCAGAGTTTTCTGAGATTTTAATCTTAAACTATGAGTGTGTTCTGTACTTTGCCTAGCCTATTTTTAAACAGATTTACACTTTGACTGGAAACATCCTCTGAGGGAAGTTGGTTCCAGATATCAACTATTTTACAGGAAAAGAAATTTCCGCAGACTGAGGTCCTAAATGTCTTTACACACTCAAATAGTGTGCAAGATTTCGTCTAACCTTTTCTTGAACTGATCCACAGAGGAACTGTTCACAACTTCCGAAGGTAACCTGTTCCATGTGTCACAGATCTTATACGTAACGTAATTCCCACACACACTAGTCCTAAACCGTTTCAAATCCAACTTCCAACCATTGTTGCGAGTTGGGTTATCATTTAAACTAAACATACTTCTAAAATCGACATCGTTGAACCCTCGTAAGAGCTTGAAAACCTCGATCAGTTGACCGCGCAGCCTCCGAGTTTCAAGCGAAAACAAGTTCAGGGCGCGTAACCGTCGATTGTAGCCCATATGCCTAACGGAAGGGATCAACTTTGTGGCCCTCGCCTGCACTCGCTCCAGCCTCTCAATATCTTTCCTGAGGGTGGGCGACCAGAACTGCACAGCATACTCCAGGTACGGCCGAACAAGGGAATTGTACAGTGAGAGCACAATCTCCTTGTTCCGAAACTGAAATTGCCTCCTGATATAACCCAATAGTTTCTGGGCTTTCTTTTCCATCTCTACACACTGTTTCGTAAACTTAAGGTCGCTGCTAATTAGCACACCCAAGTCCTTTTCTAAATCAGTCTCTCTCTCCTCTCTCTCTCTCTCTCTCTCTAGAGAGAGAGAGAGAGAGAGAGAGAGGAGAGAGAGAGAGAGAGGTTGCAAAGAATGATGATGCGAAATTTGAATCACAAAATAAGATAGCAGTAAACAGAGTAAAGAGAATAACGGGGCAGATATTGATAGTCTTTAAACGATGGGATAGGAATATAAGGATTCCTATACTGAAAACCCTGATCATACCCAAATTGGAATACTGCTCGGTTCTAACATCCCCATATAAAAAAGAGGATATTAGGCATTAGGCAGCTGTAAGGGATTCAGAGAAGCTTCACAACCAAGATCGAGGGGGGGGTGCAAAGAACTAAATTACTGGAAAAGATTATGAAAGCTATTCCTATTTTCACTAGAAAGGAGGAGAGAGAGAAACACCATTATTTACACTCGGAAAATAATGAAGAAACTTATCCTTAATCTTACTCTGAACCCTGTAACTTCCTAAACAACGGTGGAAAGTAGAAAAGGAAGACTGCGTCGTGTTCCCAAATTAAAGGCGAGACAGGGAACATCCTTAACCCTGAAAAAATTAGTTTTGTGGTGAGACGACCAAAACTGTCTAAACAAAAGCAAAGACCTAAGGAACATGAAGGGAGTTGCTGTGGACAGCATTTAGATTTTAGATGGATGATTAATATATGGTTTAATTTAATAAATATTGCTATCTGGCAACTCAGTATGAAAGAGAGATGTACTTTTGCGTAATTAGCTGTAGATATGATAGCTATGTGTTAAGATGTAGGTTACCACCTAATTTTTATTGCGAAAGAATCATCTATTTAATTTAAATATTTAATAATGCTACTACTTCAAGTTAAATTGCTATACTCGATGGTAGTGCCCCCCCCTCTGCGTCGGTCTCTCTTCACATGAAGGTGAAGCTGGTTAAAATGTCTTGGCCCACTGACAACCAGGCTAATTTCCTTCAGTGTTGAGGAGGTCTCTTGTCAGGCCTTTAGTTTGGGGACACTACACATTCTGACTTTCCTATTGTCCTGTGTTGTTTGGAAGGTAATTGGATTTATTTTGAAGTTTTGTACCACTCGTTGATTTTTCTGCTGATCTTGTATCGTCCGTAATATTGTCTTTGGCTGCGCTGAGAGACATTGACTGAGACGCATTGTGTGGGATGGCGGGAGGAGACCCCCAAATGTAAACACCCTCAAATCACGGCTAGAACCATGTCACGATCACGGATAAGTGTACAGTGGTAACAATTAGTAGGTTATGTTAATTCAATTGACGACAGTGAATCACGGATAAATGCACGAATAAAATGTGTGTGTATACGCAACGTTGCGGTTCCGTGCGTAGTTCTCTCTTCACACTAAGGTCAGGCTGGTGTCCCCTCTAGGCCTGTCTTGGTCGAGGGGCGAGTGCTTTCTTGTACTCTCCACCTCACATAGCCATGTACATCCCGTTCATCGGTGATTGTTCTGAGCCAGGCGTCTAATCATCTTTTGAAGATGTCCACAGCAACTCCCTTCATGTTCCTTAGGTCTTTGGGCTTTTGTTTAGACAGTTTTGGTCGTCTCACCACAAAACTAATTTTTTCAGGGTTAAGGATGTTCCCTGTCTCGCCTTTAATTTGGGAACACGACGCAGTCTTCCTTTTCTACTTTCCACCGTTGTTTAGGAAGTTACAGGGTTCAGAGTAAGATTAGGGATAAGTTTCTTCATTATTTTCCGAGTGTAAATAATGGTGTTTCTCTCTCTCCTCCTTTCCAGTGAAAATAGGAATAGCTTTCATAATCTTTCCCAGTAATTTAGTTCTTTGCACCCACCCTCGATCTTGGTTGTGAAGCTTCTCTGAATCCCTTACAGCTGCCTAATGCCTAATATCCTCTTTTTTATATGGGGATGTTAGAACCGAGCAGTATTCCAATTTGGGTATGATCAGGGTTTTCAGTATAGGAATCCTTATATTCCTATCCCATCGTTTAAAGACTATAATATCTGCCCCGTTATTCTCTTTACTCTGTTTACTGCTATCTTATTTTGTGATTCAAATTTCGCATCATCATTCTTTGCAACCTCTCTCTCTCTCTCCTCTCTCTCTCTCTCTCTCTCTCTCTCTCTCTCTCTATATATATATATATATATATATATATATATATATATATATATATATATGTGTATATGTAATATATATATAATATATTATATGTGTTGTGTATCATATATAATATATATATATATATATATATATATATATTATATATATATATATATATATATAAGCTATTGGTGGTATGACTGGTAAAAAACTTTGAAATATGCGCAATGATGAAGGGGCTAGTCTTTTCTGAAAGAAAGTACAGTCACTAGGTTCCTGTCAGGTAGATGTACCCTCACAGCCTCGATTTAGAAGAGTTCCAGCTAGGCTAGAAGAGGATTGTGTTCCACCGTAAGGTAGCTATGCATCTGAAGATCATTACAGAAAGGCACATTATGAAGCTCTGTATCTCATTATAATACCCATAACTGAGAGTTTTAACGAAGTATAGTGCAAAATGTATGTCCAGTGTAAAGATTTGCTTCTCGAGGATGCAAAGGATAGACGTCCACAGCATAATTAGTGAGTGTAACTTCATTCTAGGCTCAGACTTCCTTCCTGCAAGACTACATACTCATCTAACAACCTCTGTATGAACTTTGTGTTCACGAATCCCTTGAGCAGTTAATCCTACGTAATGTAGTTACACACGTGCAATCACTGACACCTGACCAGTAATTTCTTATCTCCTCTGTGATTACGTAAACAAAGTTAATTATAGTGATGCCTGCCTCCATTACGTGTTGTAGTGAACGCTCGTTTAGTAATATCGTGCGTATTAAATCTTATCTGAGTTCAAACACGATTCAGAGAAAGCTTAACCAATTGATGCTATTGCATGTACATAAAGAAAGGTACGATCAAATGGGCATAGTTGATGTTGAGTATGGAAATGTCCAGAGTCCTGAACATAGGTAATCCTTGTTTGGTAAATTTAACACATTGTGCTTTGTCAAGACCATAGTTCTGGTACGATCTAAGGTCACAATGACTGAAAGGGCAGTGAAGCACACTCATATTGACATGAAATCAGCTTAAGACCTATTACTTTTTGTCTAAATATATGCAATTTTCAAACTCCTCTAAAGTGTATAATTATAGTCAGTCGTGAGATGGAATAAGCCTTCAAACTACTTTTGGATATATATATATATATATACATACACATGACCATAAGGAACTTTCGTTTCTGTACAAGTGAAGCTAAAGACACTCTTTCGTGCTTTCTGCAGTAATATATACGGTCAGCAACTCTGGGTGAATTATAAAAAAGGTTCTGGCAGAACCCTAAATTTGATGTACAACAGGTCTTTTAGACTCTTACATAAATTACCCCCGAGATGCTCAGCTTCGCAAATGTTTGCTACCCGCAATGTTCCGAGCTTCACGGAGGTAACAAGACGTGCTCAACACAGTCTAATGCAAAGAATTAAAAAGTCAACCAACCGATCATCCAAGCTATCCATGAGTCCTGCCATTTATCCTCTAAGCTATGGACTTCTTGGTACGAAAACGTCTGTCTGTAGCTCCACTTAACTTCGACAGTGCAGTATTATTTCTAATCAATTGTATATATTTCTATCCTTAGTGTATGAACTGTCATTGTATTAATAATATTTGTCATATGGACTATAGTCTGCCAATAAACCTTTTCATTTTCATTTTCATATATATTAATATAATCTTGTTTCATGATTATGCTAAGAAACTAGTCTGTGTGGGGGGGGGGGGTATGTTGCTCAACATAATACTTAAATAATATTGACAAATCGGTTGTGATACCCATTACAATAAGGAAAGCAATAAGAGAGAACTTTATAAATTGTTTCGTAATATATACGATGCATGCAGGAAGGAGGGGCCAATCGCGAGTCTTCTGGACTACTGAAATTACACCTTTTTGAAAAGACTGTGTAGTGTGTAAGATGCATGCGTGTGTAGTAAGGAATATAGTGAAAAAGCGCGTGTTTGAGAGTGTGCTGGACTGCTCACAGGGTAGACGAGACATGTAAAAAGCACAAGTGAGGATGACAGTGATGTGAGAAACATGCTTCGGACACTTCCTGTCTTCTGTTGGAATGCCACATACAAACTCCTTATATATATATATATATATATATATATATATATATATATATATATATATATATATAATGAGATCGATGTACAGTTCCCTCGAAAGATCTGTTAAATAATTTTAAATTATATGTTAAGGCTCACTTACGTCATTGCAGAATCTAAGATCGCATGATGATACTTTTACGTTTTCAATGCAGTTGGAAAAGCGTATGTTGCATACTATACATACATATATTAGGATGGAAAGTATTTTTGTGGCCATTTGTACAGAAAATAATGCTTTTTATACGAGATCTGATATCATAAAGCATTAATTATAACATTTTAAACGTTGTGTAACGGTACGCTTCAATTTGTAAAGACATGTTTGGTACAGCTAGTAACAAAAACAATAAGCATGAACATTCTGTGTGATTGATGTAAATACTGAGACTTGTCTGGCATGAAAGAAAAGTGAAAACAAATACGTTTATTATGAGAGTTATGAGGAATTGTGAACAGTCGATAAATAAGAGAAATGCTAATTAAAGTAATGTGAATGGACGCTATGACTGCAACTAGAAAGGTTCTTCATGAAAAATCTCAAGTTTCAGTACCTATCTCCCACTGAATCTATTTAAAAATGACAATCCACACAAACTCGACATCCCGTTTTCTTTTTTTCTTTAATTGCATCTACTGAGAAAGTTTTTTACCCGAACCTACTTATTTGGATGTTATATATATATATAAATATATTATTAATATATATATATATATTATATATATATATATAACAATGATGATATAATAATAATAATAATAATAATAAGAAGAAGAAGATTAGTAGCAACTAATAGTCATTAAAAGAAAGTTAAACTTAGCTACTAGTCTGAAAACAATTACTGAGAAAATGTAGGAGGGGACAATCGCGAATCTCCGAGACTACTGAAATTACACCTTTTTTGAAAAGACTGTGTAGTGTGTAGGATGCATGCGTGTGTAGTAAGGAATATAGTGAGAAGCGCGTATTTGAGAGTATGCTGGGCTGCTCACAGGGTAGACGTGACATGTAAAAAGGCCAGATGAAGAGGACAGTGATGGGAGAAACAGGGTTCAGACACTTCCTGCCTTCTGTTGGAATGGCACATACAAACTATATATATATATATATATATATATATATATATATAATATTATATATATATACACATTGTGTAGTGCTGTGGGAACGGCGTTCCCTTACTTTTTTTTGGTAGACGGAACGGCGTTCCCTCGCTATTTCAAATAAATCCGAACTTACAAATCTCTAACGTCATGAAATTTTAATTCCCACCCCTAGAAGAAATATAAGAATCATTAACTGTTTCATTTCTTTTAGCTTCGACTGAGGCAATGCTAGCCTATAAAGATCTGATGAAACAGTCACCACGGCGTACCAGTTGTTAACTTTTTTTAGTTAATCATTCCAGTTGTTAGCTATTTTTATTGATCGTACTGGATGTCATATATCTAATGACACTGGAAATACTGCATCTTCAACTTGGAATATATCCTAATATCCAGTGCATATGACCTCAAAATATCCCTAAAATTGGTCAGATTTCAAACGATTTCCCGGGGTCTTACAGTGCCCCCGGACCCCCAGCTGTATGGGCTCGCCGCGCTCGCTATTGTCCCCCCCCCCCCCGCATCTGAGTAATACTTTCAAAATGCGTTCCCTCACTTCTTTATTTAGCACTACACCACTGTATAATATATATAATATATATATATTAAATTGAACTCGTGTAAATATGTATGGCTGTTATTATGAGTCAGAAGTTATAATGAGATCGATGTACAGTCAATGTTCCCTCTAAGGTGTGCGCGTGTGCGCGCGCACACGCATTGTGAAACCCGCGCACACAGCAAAATAAAATGCGCACAGGCTCAAGCGTATCATGAGTCACGACAGTAAATGAAGTAATTTCAAAAATATACCATCACACAAGGTCTGACCATTTGCATCAACATACTCTATAGTCGCTCTTTAAGTATTAACCCCTTCCGCCCGACTTCGCCGACGTCCGCGCAATTACGCAATATGGATTTTTTTTACTCATGTATTTGCATTTTTTTCTTTTATACATTAACGCATTGAATATAAACCTTCTCTTTCTTATTTTTGCGTAAAAACGAATAGTAATTATGTCATAATTCAAAAAATAAAAATAAATTATTTTATTCCTATTTTGTGAATGGATAAAATCATGTATTAATCTTGATAGTCTATTTTAAATTGCTAAATGCTAAAAATTGTTTTGAGAAATGATAACTAACATAGTCATTTTCAATTAATGTTATTTTTATTTTATTTCTTTATTTTGTTGAATTTTATTTTACTATTTTTTTTTATTCATATTTTTAGAATGGATAAAATGTTTTCTGGTACTTACGTATTAACGGGGGGCCACCACATATTGATGATTGGTTAGGTTAAGTTTTAATATTTTCGTTAGCTAAGTGGAGAAATAAAAAGCATCGAGGCACTGCACACCATCACCTAGAGTCATATCTTGCTGAATTTATGTGGCGACAGTTGGTACATGATCACGATCCATTCATTTCCATTCTTAATGCTATTAAAAATTTTTGGCCTCCAGAAACAAATGTTGTTTCTAATGTGTAACATGTATTAATCATTGTAAATATTTGAAATATAAATCATTGTAAATATTTTAAAAAATATTGCTATTTAAAAAATATGATATATTAGAAATTTTCAACTAACGAAAATATTACACTTAACCTAACCAATCATCAATATGTGGCCCCCCGTTAATACGTAAGTACCTGTTTTCTTTTTTAAGAATATATAATATTGTAAACATTTTTTAATATCCATTTAATAGTACCGTAATGATCAAGCTATGACCTTATGGAAATAATATTTATTAAGTATTTAATATTTATATATATTTCATTTTGAAGATAATAGAGCTCAGAAAAGTTTGCACAATTTTTCACCATGAGTCTAAATGTATGCACAACGAAATTTTCTTGCGCACACGGACTAAAAAAAAATTAGAGGGAACATTGTGTACAGTTCCCTCGAATGATCTGTTAAATAATTTTAAATTAAATGTTAGGGCTCACGTCATTGCGGAAACTAAGATCGCATGATGATACTTTTACGTTTTTAATACAGGCGAAAAGGCGTATGTGGCATACTATACCTACATATATTACGATTGAAACTATTTTTGTGGCCATTTGTACAGAAAATAATGCTTTTTATACGAGATCTGATATCATAAAGCATTAATTATAACATTTTAAACGTTGTGTAACGGTACGCTTCAATTTGTAAAGACATGTTTGGTACAGCTAGTGACAAAAACAATAAGCATGAACATTCTGTGTGATTGATGTAAATACTGAGACTTGTCTGGCGTGAAAGAAAAGTGAAAACAAATACGTTTATTATGAGAGTTATGAGGAATTGTGAACAGTCGATAAATAAGAGAAATGCTAATTAAAGTAATGTGAATGGACGCTATGACTGCAACTAGAAAGGTTCTTCATGAAAAATCTCTCAAGTTTCAGTACCTATCTCCCACTGAATCTATTTAAAAATGACAATCCACACAAACTCGACATCCCGTTTTCTTTAATTGCATCTACTGAGAAAGTTTTTTACCCGAACCTACTTATTTGGATGTTATATATATATATATATATATATATATATATATAATAATAATAATAATAATAGCAAGATTAGTATCAACTAATAGTCTTTAGAAGAAAGTTAAACAACTACTCTGAAGACAATTACTGCGAGAGAAATATGGCAAGATTGGGGGTATAGTTGCCAGATGCTTTTATTACGAAGGGAATTGAAATCAATATATTTAATTTAAATACTCTTAACACGTGTACATATATATATGTAATAATAACAATAAATCAATATTAGTAATAGTTTAAGTGGATGTTTAGAGGAGGAAAACAACTTTGGTGATTTAGTTTAAAGCATCGTTACGCAACTTGATGTTCTTTTTAACACATGTAATTTTATAACGAAATTTGATGAACGGTAAAATTATTAGTTCATATACCAGAAGATGGCATGTGAAAGTGAATGTAATGGTATATAGCGATGTAAAAACAGAAAACTACATATTTAAAAGTAAATAAACAAATATGCGTGTACTATATGTATATATGTATTTGAAGGTCATCTCGTTTGAAAATAAGCCAGTTTCCCTTAAAAAAGAGAGAAATTAATTTATTTAAATTAAAATAATAAATATTCATTTTATTTTTCATAATACAGATCTTAAACAAAGAACTTGTATTCGGTTTAAAAAATTAAAATATGATCACTGATTTTCATTTATGTATTGTTCGCAATTTGTTAACATTTGAAAATTCGATGTGCTGATGCACACTCTCGTTAGACGTATTAAAACCTTTCAGATATTCGTTTCCATTTCTACTGTCTTCTAATTTACCTGAACAGGAAGTACTCGAATGTATGTATGTTTTTGCATGTTTGTTCTTGTTTGTCTCATGAAAGGACTTTTTCAAGAAGGAAGGCGAGGCTCAATCCTTTCTTAAATTTTTTTCGAAGGAAGGTGAAGACGAATCATTTTTAAAATTTAATTTTTTAAATTTAATTTAAAATTTTTTTTTTTTTTTTTTTTTTTTTTTTAGAACCATGAAGGACACCTCATAAAGGAGGGACCGTCATGAAGGACGGTGAAGGATCCTCATGAAGGACGGTGAGGGGGGAAATTTTCAAATTGATCCATTCTCTGTCTCCCTTTTTTCGGGTACTACTTACCTGGTATTCCGTACACTAAAACCAAGCTCACCCTTTCGTCTATTGTTAATTTCGCAGCCATTCCCTACCTTAAAGAAGAAAAAAATAACATTTATAGTCAACACTGAAAGTTCCGATGATGCGCGACTTTTGCGTCACCCTATATATATATATATATATATATATATATATATATATATATATATATATATATATATAATATATACAGGGTGTCCCGTAAGTCTGGACCCATAGGGAAAAATAATAAAATTACAAAATAGTCCAAAAATTTATTACATAATCTGTTCAAAGTGTCCGCCGTTGTGTCGCACACATAGTTGAAGACGCAATCTCCACTGCGACAGCACTTTCTGAATCACAGTCGCAGAAATTTCTTGACACGCCTCCACAATGCGTGCTTTAAGGTGGAAAATGTTCTGAAGTTTGACCTCGTACACTTTGGCTTTCAAGTGGCCCCACAAATAAAAATCATAATAAAAAATAATAAAAAAATAATAATAATAAAATAATAATAATAACAATAAAAAATATAATAAATCCCTATGGGTCCAGACTTACGGGACACCCTGTATATAATATATATATATATATGTGTGTGTGTGTGTGTTGCTCTTTAGATTATTTGTTAATTAACCTCGTGACGAATTTATTTAAGGACCGATTCCTTCACGCGTGTTTAAACATATTAAAAACTAATCTTGATTTTCGGGACGAAATCTCTTTATTTGTCGCTTTCAATGAATTCATTTAAGCGATGTTTCCTTTCCTCCCTCCCCCTCATTCTTTTAAGCGATGTTTCCTTTCCTCCCTCCCCCTCATTCCTTTTTTCCCTTTGTAAGATCTCGTCCTTTAATTTTTGGGCGGAGGGGGCCCAGTGGGGGATCTTCAGGCCCTGACTACTACTACTACTTCTTCTTCTTCCCATTCCGGAGATTCCGGGTTGAGCCTATTTTCTAGTGTTTTATCAGATCGACTGGAATTTCAGAGTGGAAATCTTGAGCAAACGTTTTGTTTCTTCCGAAATGTCGGAAAAATTATTTTTAAATGACCTCTGAGGGAAATATCAATTAGAAGGGCAGAAATATATAGAAGGGAGAATTGGGGTGGGGATACACGGGACATTTGTATCCTCCTTTTCTACCCTTTCCCCATCTGTGTTTATCTGTGAAGTGAGGGGATTTTTTTTTGTTTCGTTTCATGACTTTCCTTCTTTTGATATATATATATATATATATATATATATATATATATATATATATATATATATATATATATATATATATATATATATATATATATATATATATATATATATATATATATTAAGGGTGTGCGATTCGGATATTTTTATTTCGATTCGATTTTCGATTCGATTCGACTGCGACTGTGCACTGCACTCACCTATACTTTACAATTTACATGCACCAGCACCAACAGAACAACATACATGCACCAGCAACAACATAATGAAAAGCGTAATAAACAACTGAACCTAAAGAACCGGTCCAAACTTGTCACACCACGAGGCGCGCGCACGTGTTTCTGTGACATCACAAAATCAAAAGCTGACCACGCGCATTCAGCGCACACAGATCTTTATAAAAGCGTAATCTCTCAAATATCCAACTATTTTATAACGTTATTATATTATTATATTATATATAATAATATTATCAGGTCATAATGTCGTTTTTTAGATCGGAATTTGAAGGACAAACAAAACTCAACTGAAACTTTTTAATCTAGTATATATTTTCCATCGGAATCAATGACACACTGACAACGTCCTACAAGCTTTTCAATGCCATGTTTTTAAAATTCAGGCGGTTTTGAGGCAAAAAACGTACATAGACTGGTGTGCAGGTCATCTAAAGAAGTATACTGTTTCTCGTCAAGATAGTTTTGCAGACTCGTGAAGACAGGCCCGTAGCCAAGGGGGGGCCAGGGGGGTCAAAGCCCCGCCTGGAAAATAATATGCCCCCCCTGGGAAAACCAACCGCAACGGCGTTCCATGCTACAAAAACGCCAAAGCCAACTTGTTATACTTGCCTTTGAAAATAAGAGAACGAAGCAAATAGATATGTTTGAATTCCTAAAGAATTTCGCTAAAAAAACTCGCCGCATACAGTTATTCTAAAATTAAAAAAACTTAGAGACTTTTATTTACACTAAATTTAGACTAAATATTGTATTCTATAACCCAATATGCCTATCTATATGTATCGGTTTGATCATTTTTTTATTTAGCCTACGGTGTTTTACTTATAATTTTGAATGTAATTTTCTGCAGTATATTTCGATATTCACAAAAAATGACATTAAATTTTTTCATTGTCTCCCTTGTCAATTTCTCCGCCCCTCCTACTGATTTGGTCTGGCTACGGCCCTGCCTGAAGAGATGATAATCTGAAGGCGCAAGGTCTGGAGGATGTGGAAATTTTTCCCACCCAAGCTCCTCAATTTTTACAGAAGTGATCCGAGCGGTATGAGGACGTGCGTTGTCGTGGTTGAACACGATTCCTTTCCGATTAATCAAAGAAGGTCTCTTTCTTTTAGTGCAGTGTTCAATCGATCCAGTTGTTAACAGTAGACTTGAGCGGTGATTGTTTGGTTGTGTGGTAAGGTTTCAAAGTGTATTACACCACCTTTATCCCATCAAACACTAAGCAACACCTTCCGAGGGTGAAGATTTGGTTTTGGCTGTGGTGTCGCTGGTTCTCCGGCACAAACCCACTGTCGACGTCGCTTAACATTCTGGTACAGTATCCACTTTTCATCACCAGTCACTAAACGGTGCAAAAACGGATCTTGGAGTTCACGGGAATGAAGAGCTGTGCTAATGTTTACCCGCACCCTCAGATTGTCGACCGACAATTCATGTGGCAACCATTTTCCTAACTTAGGCACTTTCCCGAGTTGCAAATGTCGATGGATGGTGGACGGGGATGAATTGAGTTTCTGGGCCAATTCTTCGACAGTTGTTGAACAGTCTTCTTCAAGTGCGGCTAACAGCGGGTCATCATGAAACTCAGCAGGGCGTCCAGAGCGTGCTGCATCTGTCAAACAGCAGTCACCATTCCTAAACTTTTGAAACCATCTTTGACATTTCCTCACATGCAGAATATCGTTGCCATAAACTTCCTGAATGTTTCGCGTTGCTTCAGTAGCACTATTCCCTTTTTTGAACTCGTAAAGCATTATATGCCTGATATGCTCTTCTGATACCGCCATGTTTATGAGGGGTTCACATAAAGCAAAACACACGTCTTCACTGGTCAAGGTCTGTAAAGTATGTAGCGAAACACGATAGATCTCCTCTTAGATATAACCTCCGGAAAATTTATGCTTAAACCGAGTAGGACTAGTTTAAACTTAATCGATCGTAAAAAACGACATTACTTATGGGATGACCTGATATATTACAGGGTGATCGAAAAGTCTCTCCGCAGTAGTAATAAGATATTTACTTTATTGAAATTTTACATAAGGAGATATAAGAATTCTATAAATGTAATGACATATCATTGTTACCTGTTTAGAGTATATATATATATACACACACATTTATATATATATATATATATATATATATATATATATATATATATATATATATATATATATATATATATATATATATATATATATATAAATTTAGGGTGATTCACATATGGGGGTAAAAAATTTTTTTTTATATTTTAATGTGTTCAACCCTTTAAATGGTTCATTCAGCATAAAAATAACTATCCTAAAATATTTTAGCAAATTTTGAATTTTTAAGGGTTGCTACCAGTAATTAAAAATTGACAGAACGACTCAAATTGTCAAATTTTTCCACACCACCCAGGAGGTACAGTACAAGGCGCATTGCTTTTTTTTAATGTGGAAAGCTCCCCCGTAGGTCCTACCATAACCACAAGCATGCATAATTAAACTAGCATGATATTTGAGACATTAGCTGTCCTTACTTCATCAATGTTTCTTTTTTTCTATCAAGGTAAACAGCCCTGTGTTAGTATTTTATTATATTCATCCATTAATTTTACTCCTCTTTCCGCTATATCATTCACGACTTTCCACTGTTTGATAGATTTCTTAGCGGAGTTAAACTCTTCATCATTATGCCATTCTTTAGCATCTTTGAGTAAAAATTTTGAACTAAATTCTGTTATTGTAAAGAATCTTTGAGTATTTGAAGTGACAAAATCTTCTAATTTCTTCGTTAGAATAAGTGCAGGATCTAGAAAAGCCCGTTTTGCAGGAAGAGTTTCTTTTGTATTTTGCAAGGCCTTTACCATTTTGTTTGTTGTTTCAGTAGGCACTTCATCATCATCATAAAAGGCCAACGCTACCAGTTCTTCTGATAGGTACCAGAGGTGACCTAACAGTCTTTTAATAGCAACAAATGCAATTGTGTCATTTATTTGTTTGTAGACTACAAGATTCTGTAATAATTCCAGATCAAGACGAGGAGCGCAAGATGGCACAGGAGCTGTAAACCATGCCTTTACATATAACCGAGTAGCAAATAGACAGATGTCTTTTAGTCCTTTTTTGTCTTTTACTGAAATTTTGAACTGAGATTTGACCAAAAGATTTTAATGAATATGTAATTTTGGCCATCCACCTAGCCCGATGAAGTCCCGCTGGATGTTTAAATTTGACTCCACCTTTTGGTTCACCTCCCAAAAAAATAATTAACTGCAATAGTTCTAGGTAATCGTCTCTTGGTTGGAATGTGTCTAGTTGATTTGCTGCAAATATAATTGTCATCTTTGATATCATGAATATTTTCATAGATATCTGGATCTGATAATACTGTTTCGTAGTCCTCCTTATTAATGCTTGACCATTTTTCTCTGAACTTCTTAAAAAGGACTATATCTGGGCCAGAAGATGGCGATAAAGACTTTGAAACAACAGCTTCCAGCATAATTTCAAATATGTGGTGTCGACATGCCAGCCACAATAAATCGTTGTCGAATTTTTGTTCTAGAAGAATAGCTGCACCATTTCTAGGACCAGTATTGGCTGCCGTTGTATCGAAACACACGCATTTTATTTGTTCGCAGATGCCCCATTCAAGCGATGTCTGATTGTTGGCATTAAAACTAGAGACGCATTTCTGTCACTCAATTTTGCAACATCAAGACTTCCTAATAATTTATCATCAAACAATTTTCTACGTTTGCCTACCTTACTTTTCCATGTTGAAGGTTGTGCAGCACAGAAACCAGATTCATCACTTTTACTCTCCTCTGCTTCTGATTCTGATGATGTACTGGTGAGTATGACAGCCTCTTCATTCTTCTTTCTTTTGATCTCTTCTTCTGCTTTCCTCTTTTCATAATGTTGTTGCTTTTCTGCTGCTCTTTGCTCTTTTTTGCAACAGCCTTATCAATGGTACCCATTTTTCCATGACGTCCTTTCTCACGTTGCATTTTCAAGAATTTCTTATCTTCTATTTTTATAAGCTGCATAGCATTCTCATGAGCAATGTCAAATAAGTTTCCCAGTTTATCTTTCCATTTTTCTTCTTTATTATTTAAATTTTGTGATCTTTTCAATTTGTTTGCTTTGTTTTTCTTAAGCAGCTGCCATTCCTTCAGTATTCCTTGAATTTTATCTACTACATGTACTCTGTTTTGCTGGGATTCCTGTTTTGTTCCAAACTGCTAGCACATCATCCACAGTAGAGTAGCATGATTCTCTAATGCCTCGCTTTTTAATATTTCTGTAGTGCATGAAGAGGGCCATCATTTCTTTCTCTGATGGTAATACGGATGTTTTAGTACTGCAGAGGGCTGCCCAATTAGCCATACTTCAGTTTCTTTTCTCGTAGAACTTCTCCCAACTGAGCAACTAGGTGATGGTGAGTTAGGCCTAGCTTCCATAATCGATTAATTGGTATCAAAATTACGAGTACCAAACATCAATTAAAAGCAAGCTAGTATATAAACCATTAATTAAAAATTCTGAAATTCAAACAATTAAACATAAACTCATAAGTTGTAAAAACAAACTAATTGAAAAAAGGGAAACTTTGACGCCTGGTAGCACATAGTAAATTTTATTTAAAATTCACCAAATTTGGCATACACTACTTTTTTGTCATAGGGAACAAAAATACAGGTTGAACAATTAAAAAAAAAAACTTTGATTTTTTTGAATCACCCTAAATTATATATATATATATATTATTTATACATTTATAGAATTCTTATATCTTCTTATGTAAAATTTCAATAAAGTAAATATCTTACTACTGCGGAGAGACTTTTCGATCACCCTATATATATTATATTATATTATATATTATATATAATAATATTATATTAATATTATTATATATAATATTATATTATATATTATATACAGGGTGTCCCATAAGTCCGGCATCATAGGAAAAATAATAAAAAAGGCAAAACAAAAGCTTTTATTTACAGAACGTGCTCAATATGTCCACCATTGTTTTCAATACACAAATTCAGACGTGATACCCGGTCAGCAAGCACACGGTGAATGATGTCAGGAGTAATGATGTTGCATCCTCCAATAATGCGCTGCCGCAAATGTTCAACACTCCTAATTTTCTCTGCGTATACCAGCGCTTTCAAGTGGCCCCAGAGATAAAAATCTAGTGGCGTGAGATCCGGGCTTCTAGTTGGCCATTCCACAGGTCCTCGACGTCCTATCCAATGACCAGGGAATTGTTGGTACAGGTATTCCCCTTACTTGGGTGCTGTAATGTGCAGGAGCGCCGTCTTGCTGGAACCATGTTGGGAAATTTCCTTCTTCGTTCAAGACACTGGGAAATGCTTCTTCCTTGAGCATACATAGGTAGGTGCCTCCAGTGACATGTTCATCGAAAAAGAGGGGGCCTATGATGCGATCCTTCCAAATACCAGTGAGGGTTGTTTTGAGACCAGTAGCGGGTGTTCTGTCGATTTACCTCACCATTTTCATAAAAAACAGCCTCGTCAATGAACAGAATGGTGGACGGGAAATTGGCATCCCGAGCGTGTTGTTCCGTAGCCCATTCACAAAATTCCATCCGCCGGTCGGGATCATCTTCGCTTAATTTCTGTAGGATCTGAAGTTTATATGGATGCCATTTGTGAGCCTGAAGAATGCGATGGATGCTACTTTTCGACACTCTTGTCTCGGCGGACAATCGCCGAAGAGACTTATTGGGACTTGTGTTAAAATGAGCCAGGATAGCAGTCGCTGTATCATCGTCAGTGGACCTCCTTGAAGGTCCACTGCGTGGTTTATCTTCTATGGATCCTGTTTCCTTAAACTTTGCAACAAGTCTGCTAACACAACTCTGTGTTATTGGCTCGCGGTCTGGATGCAGTCTGTTAAATTCAGCAGCGGCCTCTCTTTGACTCCGATTTCCTATGAGTAGAATTATCTGGATTCGTTCTTCCTTGCTCACAGACATTATGGCCTGTAGAAAGAGAAAAATATGAATTATGGTTTGTAGAAATAGAAAAATATGAATTATGGTTTGTAGAAATAGAAAAATATGAATTTCTCCTATGATGCCAGACTTATGGGACACCCTGTATAATAATATTATATTTATATTATATTTTATATAATAATATATATATATATATATATATATATATAATATATATATATATATATATATATAATATATTTTTTTTTCAATTGCTATTTCACGGTTTCGATATTCCATGGTTTTGTGGTAGTGCCAGTTTATCGTCTCGACAGGTTACAGTTAGCGAATCGAAGAATCGAAATTTTTTAGCTCTGAGTCAGGTCGGGTTTCGATTCTTTTACTAAATCGACCCGAATCCTTTCCTTCGTGGTTTTATTCATCATAAATATTTTTCACGTGTTACTTTCGTGAAATAATTTTCATATATATATATATATTATATATATATATATCTATATATATATATATATATTATATATATATATATATATATATATATATTTTTTTTTTAACTGCAAACACACACAGTATAATTAATGTAAAGAACGATGCTTGTGTAGAAGAACGTTCCGCACAAGATGAGGAGGAAGAACGAACAAATGAAAAATGAGGTTACCACCCGGGAATCGAACCCGGGATCTTCCGATTGCCGGTCAGATATGCTATCCACTACACCATGGGCCTCGATTAATGAAATGTAATTCTCCTACATACGAGCAGAAACCAATGCCCTGAGGGGCACCTTCGCATGCCGTACCTATATATACACATTTTAACTGCAAACAACACAGTATAATTAATGTAAAGGACGACGCTTGTGTAGAAGAACGTTCCGCACAAGATGAGGAGGAGGAAGAACGAACAAATGAAAAATGAGGTTACCACCCGGGAATCGAACCCGGGATCTTCCGATTGCCGGTCAGATATGCTATCCACTTCACCATGGGCCTCGATTAATGAAATGTCGTAATTCTCCTACATACGAGCAGAAACCAATGCCCTGAGGGGGCACCTTCACATGCCGTACCTATATATACATTTTAACTGCAAACAACACACAGTATAATTAATGTAAAGAACGACGCTTGTGTAGAAGAACGTTCCGCACAAGATGAGGAGGAAGAACGAACAAATGAAAAATGAAGTTACCACCCGGGAATCGAACCCGGGATCTTCCGATTGGTTCCTCTGCTCGTATGTAGGAGAATTACTACATTTGATTAATCGAGGCCCATGGTGTAGTGGATAGCATATCTGACCGGCAATCGGAAGATCCCGGGTTCGATTCCCGGGTGGTAACCTCATTTTTCATTTGTTCGTTCTTCCTCCTCATCTTGTGCGGAACGTTCTTCTACACAAGCGTCGTTCTTTACATATATATATATATATATGAGAGAGAGACTCGATCTAAAAAATTGTAAACAAGATTAAGATCGAAATGTTGTATTGTTATGCAGGTTATTAATTCATGTGAGGTCAGGTCACATTAGGTTAGTTTAGTTAAGATAATCATGGCATTTTCACTTAAAATCTGACTTGTATATATCTACATACAGTAAAGTTGAGCTGGAATAAAATCTACTAGCATGAGGTCAAATGTTGACTTTATGAAGTTTGGCTGCAGTTCATGTAATCTATAGTTGGTGACCAAAATACTTATTTTTTTACAAGATTATATATTCTTTGCTTGTACACACCAAAAAAACAAACAAACAAACGCACGATATTCTAGTGGTTAAGATGCTGGGCTGCTGATTGGGAGGTCATAGGATCGAGTCCAAATTTGAACTTCCTAATATATAATCATATACTGTATAGTGTATATACTAGTGATGTAGGTCACATCCGCATCCGCGGAACATCCGCACATTTTCTCGCATCCGCATCCGCACTTTGGACTGCGGATGTCGTGCGGATGTGGACCGTTGAGATAAAATGTCATTAATAAGCGGAAATTATCAAATTCTACTATATTAATAGAACTAGTTCATTGTGCGCAAAAGTGATGCAAGCGACAAGACGAGAGGCTGTTCTTGTATGAAGTTACTCTCTTGCAACCTACTTAGATCCACGTTACAAAGCTAAGTTATTTTCACCTAGTACATTAGAACGAGTTAAATCATCACTTGGCAAAGCAGTTGAAGAGCTTCAATCTCTTGAATCTGTCGCTTCGCCACCCACCAAAAGAATAAAAGTTTCAGTGACAGAACCAACACCTTCAACAAGCAAATCTATCACAGAATCTGTCTCTCAGTTTCTTGAGTGAAGCAGCAATGACGAGACCTACGCGATGTCAAAAGATGTAGTAAAAATGATCGAGAGCTATCACCAAGAAAAACGCCTGGCTGCATGTGACAATCCTATTAGTTGGTGGAAAAATACGCAGAATATCTATCCATACTTGAGTAAACTTGCAAGGAAACATTTAGCCTGTCCTCCAACAAACGTACCAAGCGAGAGATTATTTAGCAGTGCTGGATTAATATATGACGAAAAGAGAAACAGACTGGCAGCAGAAAAGGCAGAAAAATTAATGTTCCTTAAGCATAACCTTCCTATAATTAAGTTTGAACATTAAACGATGAACATCTTAGTTTACTTTATTTTAATTACTCATTTATAAATATGCCTAATAAAACTTTAAACTTAATATAAATAGTTATCAAGCTAATTAAAGATCTCTTTCTATAAGGGTGGAGGTTGGGGAAAGAGGTCGGTGGGGTGCATTTGAGTTGGGTTCACGTCCCGCATCCTGGTAACACAATTATGGTTTCTAATTGTGGCTGAAACTCAACAAAATATAACGAATTTATTTGCAGACGAACTCACTAATTGATTTCTATATTAGTTAGATGCTTGATATTATTTTATATGTTCAGAGAAAAGTACAGCAATTATTGTACAATTAATCAATTATACTACATTATAGCTACAGCTCTCTCTATATAATAACTTATTATATACGTTAAACACAACAAATCTCGAATATATCCTAAAAAATAACGAAAATGTAGACATCCGCATCCGCATCCGCGGATGTTGAAATCAAACATCCTCATCCGCATCCGCATCCGCGGATGTGAAAAAAATGACATCCGCTACATCACTAGTATATACACTGTGTATATATATGCCTAAATCCCCAAGTAACGCCAATACTAAGCCATTTTTTTTTACCCGTTAAGTCCGATTCTGTAAATAAGTCTGATTTTCTTGTACGACCTTCTTCTTTCAGGTTAGGTTAACTGAGGTTATAATTATAATGTTTCAGACCAACAAAGACCCTAGGATCCACTCATGTCTGGTCTACCTAACTGTGTTCGTAATTGTGTATTGTGCATGTCCTCCGTGGTGGCGGAGGGGACCTACAATTTTACGTGGGTTCCGAACCACAAAGCCTTAATTTTACTACCTTAAACTATACCCAATCTATCAACATATGTATCTAATCGATTTTTGAACATGTTTATAGACGTGCCACTAATTACTTCTACCGGTAAACTATTCCAGCTATTTACTATTCTATGCGTAAAAAAGTTTTTGGCAACTGCTGTCTCGAACCTTCGACTTGTCAACTTAAACCCATTATTTCTAGTCCTATTATATTGAGATATTTCGAAAAAGCTATCTCTATCTACGTTATCGAACCCATTCATAATTTTGAAAACCTGGATTAGATCACCCCCTAACCTTCTAGTCTCGAGTGTAGTCAATTTTAACTCCTTAAGCCTATCCTCGTACGACTTTGACCTAAGCGACGGAATCATCTTAGTTGCTCGTCTTTGAACTCTTTCGAGTTTGTCTATATCTTTTCACATATGCGGATTCCAAAATTGGATCGCGTACTCCAAATGAGGTCTAACTAATGATTTCTAAAGAGGAACTATAATATCGCGCGATTTGTACTCAAAATTCCGAGCTATAAAACCTAACACTTTGTTCACTTTATTGACCGCTGCTGTACTTTGTTTCGCTACTTTTAAATCACCAGTGACTATAACTCCTAAAACTTTTTCCTGCTCTACGCTTGTTAACTTCTTCCTTCACATACTATACGCAAAATTACCGTTACGCGAACCTATATGTAAAATTTTGCACTTGTCGACGTTAAATCTCATTTGCCATGTGACTGACCAATCTACGATTTTATTCAGATCTTCCTGGATTTTACCTCTATCTTCATCATTAATCGCCCTACCACCCAGCTTCGTGTCATCCGCAAACTTTGAAACTGTACTGACAAGGCCGACATGTAAATCGTTAATATATAAGAAAAAGCAAGGGGCCCAATACAGAACCCTGAGGAACACCACTCGCTATATTAGCCCAACACGACTCCCCTCCATCAACGACCACCCTCTGTTTCCTACCTCGCAACCACTCTTCTATCCAATTTATTACTACACCCCTGATTTCATGAGCCTTAGTTTTTTCAATAAGTCTTTTGTGCGGTGCAGTGTCAAACGCTTTTTGAAAATCTAAATACACTACATCAACCGCCCGATGACTATCGTAAAGGTCAACCACGCTTTGAAAAAATTCTAAAAGAGTAGTTAAGCAAGATTTGCTTCGCCTAAAACCGTGCTGGGTATTTCTAAGTTATGCAATTCTAAGTGTTCGACTATACGATCCCTAATTATTGATTCCAGTAGCTTACGTACAACAGACGTTAAACTGATTGGCCTATAATTTCCCGCCGCACCTTTATTACCTTTCTTAAAGATAGGTGTTACGTTTGCTAACTTGAAATTATCTTTTACGCACCCCTCAGAAATAGACGCATTAAAAATCTTTGTTAGCGGCACAACAATGCTATATTTTAATTCTTTTCGTTGTATGGGATATATGGAATCCGGCCCCGGTGATTTACGCATTTTCATTTTATCAATATAACGCATTACCTCCTCTTCATTAACCACAATATTATCCAAAATATTACCATTATCAAAAGGTATGTCTATGACCGTAGGGATATTCGTTACATCTTCTATAGTAAAAACTGTCGTAAAAAACTCGTTTAGCAAGGTAGCCATTTCCCTGTTTTCAGAAACTAGATCTCCGTTAACATTTTTCAACGGCCCCAAGACACTTTATTGGATTTCTATTGTTGACGTATTGAAAGAATCGCTTGGGGTTTACCGTCACGAGCTATGGAGATTTCATCGCGCTTGGATTTTTTTTATTACACTTTTCGCTTCACGCCTTAGAGATATGTAGTTGTTTCGTAACCACAAATTGTCTTTATTGCACTTACTTAGCCTATAAGCCCTATCTCTACTCTTTATAATATCTCCTACTCTAGAAGTAAACCACAACGGCTTGTTTACTTTCGCACGCTTAATTTTGTACGGTACACATTCTCATTTATAGTCCTAAATACTGTTTCAAACGATTCCCACATTAGTTTTGCGTTGGAGATCTCCATTACGTTTCCCCAATTGACGTGTGACAATTTCGAAATTTACAAAAGTCTGCGTGCTGGAAGTTAGGAATTTTAGTCGAGTTAGCTGGTTTCGAGTGACTTACTGAGAGGGCAAACTCTACCATATTGTGATCGCTATTGCTTAACGGTTCTATTACTTGAAGATCAGTGATTAGCCTATCATCCGTAGTTATTACTAAATCTAAAATACTGTCCAACCTCGTAGGTTCCCCAACCTTTTGAATAAGAAAGCTATCCTCGAGAAAATTAACTAAACGATTACCTTCCGCGTCTCCCTGCATTGTATCGTAATTCACGTTGGCGCAATTGAAGTCACCCATAATTAAAGCCTGCACTACCTATTATTCTCTTTAGTTCACGATATAACGCTTCGTCCGTATCAGCTGTTTGATTAGGGAGCCTATATATAACCGCAACAAGAAGTTTGAAATCGTTCAATTTAAGTTCTGCTATAGTCGAATCTATCGGTTCTGGAATTGTGTGCTTTACTTCTATAACGTTCGCAATATTATCTTTGATATACAACATAACACCGCCTCCTCGCCTACCTATTCTGTTTTTAACAAAAAGTCTATAACCTCTAATTTGATACTCCCCTACAAAGTCACGTGTTTCAGTGCTAAGCCACGATTCATTTATCGCAATTAAATCATAGTCTTTACAAGCAATTAAAGAAAAAAATTCGTTTATTTTATTTCGTAGGCTACGAGCATTTAAGGATAGAACCTTCAAATTGTTTGTAATTGCGACACCTTCGCGAGCGCAGGGGAAATTTGTGGAAATTACGCTGGGACCGTTCGAGTTACGGCAGCCTGAAAAGAAGACAGTATTATGAAATAGTCTTCCTAAACGCGCAGCTCCAACGTCATTAAGATGAAGTCCATCTCCGAGGAACAAGTCCCTCCTGCCGTAGAAACTGTTCCAAAAATTCGCAAAATGCACTCCTTCCTGTTGGCAAAGAGACTTTAGGTTATTGTTGATATAGGTCGCCTTGCTGTAGAAATCGCTACGTTGGATAATTCGAGGAAGTATACCTGTTAAAACAATCTTATTAGTTTTTTCCTTTAGTCGCTCTAGTAAGTCCCTGTACCTAGCCAGCAGTTCTTCCGATCTAGAATTTAAAACGTTATTAGTACCGACATGAATAACATACGTTGTGTCCTCAGAGGTACCGTCTGTAAAATGGTCAACACTATTAGTTATATCCTCCACCCTTGCACCAGGGTAGCAGTAACGGCGCCTACGACGAGGGTTTCTCCCACAGAATTCCTCGAGCTGCCCTCGAACAATGGAATCGCCAACGAGTCGTATTTCCGGTTCATCAGCATCTTCGAAACCTAAAACAGAAAACTTATTGTTTGTTATTACTGGTAGACAAGTCTTAGGTTTTCAATGGGGCTCCATTACGCACTCGAACGAAGGGTTGGGAACTAGGGGAAGAGAGAGGGCTATTAGTACTATTTATATTATTAGTAGAAACTGAGGCAGGAGGGGTCGTAACTGGAGTCTCAAGGGATTCTAATTTTGCCGTCAGGAGCATCACGCTTTCTTCAAGCCTCACTCTGGCCTCCCTCTCACGTTCTAACTCGTTCCTCAGGACTTCCATGCTTGAGCACCACCTGCAAACTAACTGTTCATTATTATTAGCCATTGTAAACGCGTAAGCGGCAAATTTCCCTTCACAGCGACTGCAAGTACTTGACGGGGGTGCCATGCTCTTAATTAGTTAAAAAAAACAAAAAAAAACGAGCGTTTGGAAATTAATAAATTACAACGTAGGTCTACCGCATGCTTATTGTGCCATCACCTGCGCAAACCCGCAAAAATGTTCCTGAAACGCAGAAACAGGTTCTTGTAACACAAATTTATACTAAATGAATATATAATTAAGCTACCGACGAAAGATCTGTAAAAGAAAAAATATTAATAAAATTTATCTGTCCGCTATTCGACAGACTTTTCTTTCCGTTTTTCCTTTTTCCCACGGTGGGTGACCCCACTCTACTTGATCCCCCGAAGGAAGGGAAAATGAACCTTATGAAACCTCGTTTCTGATAGATTTGAAAAACAAAAAAGGCAAACCAAAGGAATTTCAACCTTATGAAACCTCGTTTAGTAATAGATTCGGGAAGCAAACAAGGGAAGCTACGTGCACTAGCCTTGGTTTAATCAAATAATATAGTAATGAATAAAGTTAATAAATGAAATATATTCGTTAATGAATGATTAGTAACACGAAGTAATTTAGTTAAGAATGCACCAAACACTATTTCTTTGTAAAGACACTTCAACGAAAACTACTTATTCAATTGGTAACAGGGTAATTCTACGAGAAATAGACAAATGAAGTAATTCATGAAACTTGGTGTGAGGGTTGGTTTAGGTCCAAATTACAAATTTCTGAATTTTTTTGAAAAATGGTCAAGTTGGTCAAATTTTATGGCTTGACCAAATTTTGGTCAAATGAAAAAAACTAATTTTCAAACGTAAATATCTCGGCTCCTAATTGTGGTAGTGTAGTAAGTCTTAAATGATAAAATATGTAAAATTAACTGTAGTTTCTAAATATGTATCATTTTTTTAGGGTAACAAAAATAAAATTATGATTTTTTGGAAAAAAGTTTTTTTTTTTTTTTTGCGATTTGGCAGCGAAGATATCATTTTTCGAAAAAAAGACCAAGAATAAAAAATGTTTATTTGATGTATGTACACCATAATAAGTAATAAAAAGTCAGCTTATCGACGATTATTATGAAAAAAAATGACTAAAAAAAAAAATCCTCCAAATTTTAACAATTTTTTGCTTTCTTTCCAGATTTTCAGTATATACCTAATTTTCTAGTATACGTAAATTTACCTAACCCTTAAAATGCCTCAAAACACAAAATTTTGTTGCGATCCTATGAAAAAACACTCAAGAAGAATTTTATGTAACATCAAAAAAGTAAACTCTGCCATGGCAGCTGCAAGCTATGGAATTTTGGAAGAAAATCAATTACTATGCAGCAATTGCTATGTCAATTAAAAAGAAGCCAGTTGTATTAGAACATGTTCAACATTCATCCAGAGAGCCGGAACCTGCACCAATACCTGAGCCAGACATACTTAACGAATGTATGGAGCGAAGCAGTAGCGATTCCACGAATCCAGCACCATTGGAAGAATTTGTCGTTCAAGACAGGCAATTCAATAAAGATTTGCTCAGCGACAATATTTTACCTTTATTTGATGAAAGCCCTATTAAAACAGGTAATAAAACAATAGAGACTCCGTTCAGGACATTTGTTTCTTAATGCCAAATTCGTAGTTTTCTGTTTTTAAATATTAGCATCAGCACTTGAATACATATATACAAAATATTTGATATTTGATTATTTCACGCAACCTAAATTTATGAATTTGTTTTACAGCTGGATTGAAGCCGGGACAAAAACAGATAAAGGCTTCTACGAAATTCAGATCGACAACGGAAAAGGTTAAACGAAGTTTTGAAGCTGCTTATGGGGCTCCTATTGACTATTGTGAAGCTGGTCCGTCCAAAAAAAGTTGTTTGGAAGATGATTTAGAGAGGCAAGACTACTTTTCGAACATAGTTATTGAAATTTGACATTTTAAATTAAATTTAATACAGTCATCGAAGTATATACTAAATTAAGTTTTATCTGTTTACATTTTTATAATCGGACAATATAATACATATACATATATTTTATGAAAAGTTTAATTAAAAATATACTAATTAAACTTAATGTCAAATACACTTTATTTCAGGTATCAAAAGGTTATGGAAGAATTAAAGGAGAAATTTCAAGCAAGTAACGATCGCAATCTTAGGTTACAAATACTATCATTGTATCCCTATCCCATTGAAAAAACTGCTGACTTCTTTGGAGCAACAAAGTATATGGTGCGTAAGAGCCGCAATCTTCAAAAACAGTGGGATTCTTCTAACATTCCAAACATAACGAAAGGGCAGGTCATCACAGCTGAAATGAAAAAAATCATTCGGGAGTTTTATGAAAATGACGAATATAGTAGGATGTGCCCGGGAATCAAAGATTATAAGTTTGCAATAAATGAAGAGGGTGAAAAAATAAAAAAACAAAAAAGACTCGTATTGTGTAACTTGAAAGAGTTATATGCTGAATATGTAAAAAATGATGAAAATCCCAAAATAGGCTTTAGTACCTTTGCTCATCTTCGACCGTCGTGGTGCGTGCTTGCGGGACAAAGCGGAACTCAGTGTCTGCGTATGTACGCATCACCAAAATCCGAAACTACAAATATCAGCGTTAGGCATTAAAGATTTAGACTACAAAAAATTAATGTCTTTATCCGTCTGCGGCATGGACAATGAAGATTGTATGATGCACCGATGCAAAAGATGCCCGCGAGAGGTCGGAATCAAAAATTATTTGGAAAGTTTGGACTTCATGGCGATGGAAGAGATAAAATATAAACAATGGGTGTCCGTCCATCACTGTATGTTAAAAGATAACACCGAAACTCCAGAGGAATACGTGGAATCGCTCACCAAAAAAATTGCACAACTGACAAGACACCACTTCACGAATAAATGTCAGTCGAGTTACTTCAAAAATCTAAAAGAAACTCTGCCCGAAAATGAAGGTGTTTTGGTGGGCGATTTCGCGGAAAACTTCTCATTCATCGTACAAGATTGTGCCCAGGGGTTTCATTGGGAGAACTCGCAATGTACAGTGCACCCATTCGTTTATTATTCCAAAAACAATGCAGGAAAACTAATTTGCAAAAGTTACTGCTTCGTTTCAAACCGTCGCAGGCATGATACAATTGTGGTTCATAGTTTTCTCAAAAAATTAATCCTGTGCATCCAACAACAAAATTCAAACCTAACCAAAATTCATTATTTCACAGATGGATGCGCGGCTCAGTATAAGAATAAAACAAATTTTCTAAATTTATGCCATCATTTCGAAGACTTCAAAATTCATGCTGAGTGGAATTTTTTCGCGACATCCCACGGGAAGAATGCCTGCGACGGTATTGGCGGAACGGTAAAAAGAGCAGTCGCCAGAGAAAGCTTACGACGGCCTCTCGACCATCAAATCTTAACAGCTGAGGACTTCTACAATTTCTGCTCTCAAGAATTCCTAACCGCTATTGACTTTTTTTACGTCTCTGAGGCAGAAGTTGTAGATGTAGAGCTTTCTTTGCAAAAACGTCTGAGTGAACCTATTACTTCTATCAAAGGCACTCAACAATTACATCGCTTCGTCCCGATTTCCAAGAATTCGTTGAAGGTTTATCCACTCTCTCAGAGTGCACAGTCAGTCGAAATAAGAGAGCTCATTAGAGTTTCTGCTTCGGATCAAGACCATAATACTGTCTCTCAACGCGAAATTGAAACAGGCTCTTTTGTGGGTTGTATGTATGAAAATAAACTATGGCTCGGATTAGTCCAGTCCTTTGACTGAATATGATGATTTTCTGATAAAATTTCTCAATCCTTCGGGCGTATGGGACATACGCCCGAAGGAATACAATACAATACATTTTTCCGCTTCAAGAATTAAATAACTTTTCAAAGAAGATAAAATAAATTCTATCGAATGTATACTATTTAAGATTGTCTGTATAATATTTCTAAAATTTTTATCTAAGATTTGTGTATCTACTTAAGTTATAAAAATCTTTTCAAATTCTTTTTTCTTATTATTATATTATTAGTGTCTAAAATTTGGATTCACTGGATGAGAATACTGTCTCTTAATTCATTCTCAAAGACTTGTGTACGTGTAGTATTAGGAAGAGTATTTTATACTCTGATAAGCGCTTTATAAATTAAACATTATTATTGTCAATATATTCTGTCCCTAAATATAAGAGAGGTTATGTATGTACATTGTACATATATTTTAAAAGATTTTTTCTCCTTTGGTTTATCTACATGTATTTTTTATATGATTTGAAAATTGTCTTTTTTTGGACCAACAAGTCTGTAATAAATCTTCGTCGTATGAAAAAAAAATTTATTACTTAATTTCAAACTCAGTTTTGAGCCTTATAATAAACTATAAGCTGACTTTTTATTACTTATTATGGTGTACATACATCAAATAAACATTTTTTATTCTTGGTCTTTTTTTCGAAAAATGATATCTTCGCTACCAAATCGCAAAAAAAAAGAAATTTGACATTTTTTCCAAAAAATCATAATTTTATTTTTGTTACCCTAAAAAAATGATACATATTTAGAAACTATAGTTAATTTTACATATTTTATCATTTAAGACTTATTACGCTACCACAATTAGCAGCTGAGATATTTACGTTTGAAAATTGTTGTTTTTTCATTTGACCAAAATTTGGTCAAGCCATAAAATTTGACCAACTTGACCAATTTTCAAAAACCAGATTTTTGTAATTTGGACCAAAACCAACCCTCACACCAAGTTTCATGAATTTTGGAGATGGTGGAGTGTACATTTGTCACTTTCATTTGTCTATTTGTCCTGGAATTACCCAACACTGGACACTCGATAAAACATGTCTGTTCACAAGGAAAGACTGATCACATCTGGTTAACCTAACCTAATCTAAAACAAATCACTGGATGTGTAAAAGTCTGAGGTGGCATGAAGTAGGAGTTAATTTATTTAGAGTTTTTTAATTAAAATCATTACGCGTTTGAAATTCGGAAAATAAATCATTGTATATGGTAAAAAAAAGCGCTTTCCCTAAACTTTCTGATAAAATCCTTCCTACTTTAACACAAGCGAAGGTGATTAAAGATTTAGAAATATAAAAAGTATGATCTGTTTGAGCTACTGGGTAAAAAATGGTTACGGACGGAAAATTTACACAAATGTTGGAACTACTTCGGCATCTATGACTGATTATATACTTTATAACCCTACCTTTAGATTTGTTTAAATGGTTTTATACGGTTGACCCCTCTGTACCATCCCGCCTCATTTGCAGAATTTGGTGGAGGAGGGAATTGGATTCTGCTTTCCTCCTGGCCTCGTAGTCATCCACGTATGTCTGGTCAGGGACATTGCACAAGAACCTATCCAGTTAGAACAGTACAAAATCTGCCTCTTTTTTCATTCCAGTATGTTTCTATTTCATTTCTAAGGTTGGGGACACAACCCTCTAGTATTTTCCATACGTATATTATTGTGTACCGCTCGTGTCTTCTTTCCAGGGAGTAGAGTTTCAGGGATTGTCGACGCTAGCAGTCTTCATCTTTCGTTTCCTCTATCTTAGACGTAAAAGTCGTCTGTATGGGTTTTAGTTTGCAATGTTTCGTTTTCTGTATGGGCCTGTGAGTACCGAACAATACTCAATTATTGGTAGGACTAGACTCTTCCATAATTTTCTCTCTCTTGGCTGTTTCTGCTGTGGAAGCTCTTCCAAAGAATTCCCATTACTTTTAGTTGTGATGTTAATGTTATAGTGCTCACTGAATTCTGCATCCAATGCCATTATTACTCCAAGATCGCCGATTTGTGGGTTTGGTGTTATCTGTTCGGCTTGCAGTATTTTGTACCCTTTATTCTGTAGCACTTTATCATATCTTATAAGGTGGAGGTTTTCTTCTTTGAACTTTATATTGTTGTCTTCCGCCTACTTACTTGAATAATGTTTCAATGTCGTTTTGTAATTTTTCTATGTCACCTTCGTTTGACATTTCCTCGCATATCTTTGTGTCATCCACGAAACACGATACGATACTGTCATTAATATTTGCATCACTGTCTGCAATCATTACTACAAACAACAAGGGGGCTGATACCATAACTTGTGAGACAGAACTCACGACTTCTGAGACTTTAGATTTGATTCTGTTTACTAACAGTGTTATTTTGGTCAGAAAATTAAATATCCATCGTCCAAGCTGTCTAGTAATCCCTGTATTCTTAAGTTTGTGTGCTATAATTCTGTGATCACATTTATCGAAGGCTTTAGCAAAATCAGTACATACTACATCTAAGTTTTGTCCTCGACACAATGCTTTCAATATTTTATCTTGGTGGTCTAATAACTGTGATAAGCATGATCTTCCAGCCTTGAAGCCATGTTGGTTCGGATTGAATAAATTCTTTTTGGTAATAAGCAATTTTGCCTCTACCCGTTCGAAGCACTGTATAAAGTAGGAGGTGATAGCTACTGGTCGATTCTAAGTAATTGCTCTGTTACCTCCTTTGAATAAGGGAGTGATCGATTTTTTCTATAATAAGTATAAAGCTTGGCAATACTCTATTTACATTTGTTCAGAAAAGTGGAATTCCATGTGTTTGGCCTTGGTGCTGAATTTTCTGGTATTTGCGATAGTCTTAACCCTTTAAGCCCTGAATTTTTTGTAGGGTTAAGTTATGAATGCTTCAGTCCATAAAGGGTTAATTAAGTCTCCTTCTAAGAACTCAAAATCTATTAATAGATTGTGTCCAAACTTGTTCGTGGCTGATTTGTATCTGTCAAAGAATTCATCTGGATGTTCTACTTTTTTCGCACTTAGGGTGCTAAACACAGAGTTAAATTGTTACTTAAGCAGTTCATTCATTTTTTGGGGGACATTTGTGTATTTGATTGTCCCATCTTTTAACCAACCAATACTCTCTTTACGTTGCATTTTTCCTTTCGCAAACGTGTACTATAATTATTTTGGTTTATTTTTTGTTTTCTGCAACCTTTTTTAGCTCTTTGTTTTGTGGATGAATGTATGTTTGGGGTCCATTTCTGTTTCGCATGAGGTCTATTTCTGTTTCTGTTTCTCTAGTTTGTCTCTTTGCTTCAGTTCTGCATCTGTGGAGATTTTTTACTGTTTGTTTCCGTTGTCTATATATAGGGGCCGACCGATAGTATTCCCAAAGTATCGGTACCGATACCGATATCTGTCCAAAATATCAAAATAGGATTCAAAGAATGTAATTCGACACATGTACTGTAATTCAAAACATATATTTGAAGACATGGAATTCACAAAATAAAAGTCATGTAATGGAAACAATATGTAATTCAAAAAGAGTAACTCAATATAACAGTTCACTCAATAATCAAAATTGAGGAACTTCAGATTTTTGGAGAGGATGATTTGTTCCTCAGCGTTGATTGGGTGATGTTGGCTCGTTTCGCATTGATAACATCTCCAGCCGTTGAGAAAAGCCGTTCAGAGTCAACTGATCCAGAGGGGCAGCTCGTGCACTTCTCAGCAACTTTGGCAATCTCCGGGAAATCAGCAGAATGTTCTCGCCAGGAAATAAATGGATCCCATCCCCAGCGATTCGAGGTTGCGACCAATAGGCGTCCAGGGCTGCGTCCACTCGTGTGTCTGCGACAGTGAACCTCGTGTCCATATCCCTCGTTTGGGGTTCTTCAACTAGAATAGGACGAACGTGATCGTCGAGATCGCTACCTTCTGAATCGGAAAGGTTTTCCCAAAGAGCGATTTTCTTGGACGGAGAAACCGGACCACTTCGACGGCGTTTCACGGCAATTGGACCTCTAATACGCTTTCGTTGGGCCCCCTCCATGTGACTGCGTATCTCTTGTCTCAACAATTCCTTGGCCTTTTCTCGCATGTCGTCGTCTATCAGCACAGCTCCTTTGAATCGGGGATCAACTGCTGTGGCTAGCAGCAGTTTCTTATTTGAATTATGCTCTCGAAATCTCTGTTCGAGATAATCGCCCAGCTGGCTCTTCAGAATCTTGACACCAGCATTATTCACTGAGCACGCTGCACAGATTCCTTTTGACAGAGATTTGACTGCAGGTAAAACTTCTGATAAAAGCGAGTTTTCCTCGCTGATTTTGAGCGTTGCAGTTTTGAAGACAGCAAGCACGTCAATAAGCTTGACCATAAGCTTCCATTGCGTTGAAGTCAACGTATTTTCCAGGGGCCATTCGACGTCATATTCAATGATAGTTTGCTTTTGGGAAAGGAGTCGCTGCAACATTTACAGCGTGTAATTCCATCTGGTTGGCACATCTTGAATCAGCTTCAGTTGAGTCAAGTTAAGTCTTCTTTGAATTTGATGTAGGCGCTTCGTCGCTTGCGGAGAGTGGCGAAAATGACCGACGATTTTCCGAGCCGTTGTCAAAAGATTAGCCACACTCGGGAGGCTCAAGCAGCCATCCTTTATCACCACTTGGAGTGTATGAGCCAAACAACCGAAACTATCCATTCCTGTTTGTCTGAAAGCGGCTCGCATATTAGCTGCATTATCTCTCATTATCATAAAAGTGTCTTCTTCGGACAATCCCCAACTTTGAATCATTTCTTGAACTTTGGCGGAAATTTTTTCTGCTGTATGATCCTCGTTGAAGACAGACATTCAACATGATGTTTTTGCGCACGAAGTTTGGGCCAACGAAGTGACAGGTCAAGCTTATATATGAGTTTTTTTATTCTTATAAACAAAATAATATCGGTATCGGTAGCTACTAACCATCGGTATGGTACCGATACCGATATAACCACTGGTCCATGCCTACTAAATAATGTCCTGATTTTTCTCTTGAGTTTGCTACGTTTTTTTTTTCCCTCTTCGGAACATGTTTCAGCCATATGGGTTTGGTTTAATTTTATATTATAGATATTCTGGATTCTTGTCATGAAGTATCAATTACCAATTTATTTTCTTTAAATTTTCATTTACACTTTTCCAATCTTCTGTCGTTGAATTCATATTTAAGCCTTCAAATATTATTTCTGACTCCCTGGAGTGCGTTTTTGGTCCCTGTTGACTTTAATTGCATATCAGTTAAGTTATGGAGAAATTTGTGTACGTTACCTTTTTGTTTATTATCATATTGTTATTTGTCAAAATTAAATCCAAAACTTTCTCACTTCTAGTGACCACACTTTTCCTGGAGAAGTGCATACTGTTCAATAATATAAAGGGTGATCCAGATAAATGGGACCCATAAAAAAAAAGCCAAATATTCTTAATATTTAATTCCTTTCATAAAAACTATATATCATTCGAAAGAGTAGAGTTACAAGTTTATTATGAAATATTTATTTTTTAAAAATGACTCCTTTCAAATGTGCTCAATTAGTTGCCAAGCATTCCAGTGTTCTCGCTTGTAAGTTCTGCATCACTTTTGCAAGAGTGTGCGGTGGTATGGCCTGTATCTCATTTGTGATGGCGGCCTTCAATTCTTGCAAGGTCGTTGGGTTATTTCTGTAGACCGTACTCTTTAAATATCCCCAGAGATAATAATCTAAGGGAGAAAAATCCGGAGACCTTGCGGGCCATTCAACGTTTCCAAATCTTGAGATTAACTCGCCTGGAAACGTTTGACGCAAAACTGCCATGCTTTTATTTTGTTTTGTATCTTATCTTGTCTTGTATTGTCAAAACCTATACAATCCTGTACAAACTTGTAACTATCCTCTTTCGAATGATGCGTATGATTTTATAAAAGTACTTATACTTTAAGAGTTACAGGGGTTTCTTTTGGGTCCCATTTCTCTGGATCACCCTTTATAATAGCATTATTGACTTGGTTCTATCATCTTCTGTAATGTTACCATGAAACTTCTCAACATATATAACTCATTTTTCTTCCACGTTTCGAGTGGAAATTATTTAATGTATATTATTTTCTATATCTCGTGTCTTTTTTCCAGGGAGTAAAGTTTCAGGGTTTGTAGTCTTTTGTCATGGTTTCTGTGTTTGCAGTGTCTATTTTTTTATATGGGCTTGTGAGTACTGAGCAATATTCTCTCTCTCTCTCTCTCTCTCCTCTCTCTCTCTCTCTCTCGGGTCGGGTTGGGCCTCGGTCACTATTGGGGTTCCTCAGGGTTCCATTTTGGGACCACTGTTGTTTATCATTTACATAAATGATATCGACGGTGGCATCGTCAGTCGGATCGCAAAATTCGCTGATGACACCAAGCTTGGGGCCAATGTTGGGAGTCGGGACGCCTGAAGCGATCGAGCAACTGCGTGCGGACCTAGGTAGGATAGGAGAGTGGTCCGAAAAATGGCAAATGCCGTTTAACTTGGGTAAATGCAAAGTGATGCACATTGGCTACGCCAATCCCAAGTCGGACTATTCGATGTTGCGGAGTAATATCGAGGCTACTGATTTGGAAAAGGACTTGGGTATGCTAATTAGCAGCGACCTTAAGTTTACGAAACAGTGCGTAGAGGTGGAAAAGATAGCCCAGAAGCTGTTGGGTTATATCAGGAGGCAATTTCAATTTCGGAACAAGGAGATTGTGCTCTCTCTGTACAATTCCCTGGTTCGGCCGCACCTGGAGTATGCTGTGCAGTTGTGGTCGCTCACCCTCAGGAAGTATATTGACAGGCTGGAGCGAGTCCAGGCGAGGGCCACAAAGTTAATCCCTTCCGTTAGGCATATGGGCTACAATCGACGCTAACGCGCCCTGAACTTGTTTTCTCTGGAAACTGGGAGGCTGCGCGGTTAACTGATCGAGGTTTTGAAGCTCTTATACGGGTTCAACGATGTCGATTTTAGAAGCATGTTTGCTTTAAATGATAACCCAACTCGCAACAATGGTTGGAAGTTGGATTTGAAACGGTTTAGGACTAGTGTGTGTGGGAATTACTTTACTTATAAGATCTGTGGCACGTAGAACAGGTTACTTTCAGAAGTTGTGAACAGTTCTTCTGTGGATCATTTCAAGAAAAGGTTAGACCAAATCTTGCACACTATTTGAGGGTGTAGAAAATTTTCCGTGGCACCCGTTGCCATTGGTACCTCCTCAGTATAGGCCGCAAGACGTTTTGAGGTACTACTTTTCCTTGTAACACCTTGTAACTCACTCTCTCTCTCTCTCTCTCTCTCTCTCTCTCTCTCTCTCTCTCTGTGGAGGCTGAAGGTGCGAGGTGTGAAGTAAACCAGTGGGTGACGAACTTCAAAGAAGTCTGCTTCGAGATCAACCACTCCAGCATGTGCCACTTTTGCGAATTCATGCGGTTTTACGAGAAGCTGGAGGAGAGGGTCCGGCGGCTCGAGTCGTCCAGACCGGCTGTTGGAGGTGCGGCGGTCACTGACACGGCTGCGCCCTCCATCCCGGAGCTCATTGATAGGATAGCTGCCATGGAAAGGCGGTCCAGCGGTGGACTGGACAGAGCTCGGGACCGCGGAGAAAGGGTAGAGGTGCAACCGGGGGCCAGGGTACAAAATCAGTGTGAGGAATCGCCAACGACCCACGTGGAACGTACGGAACCGCGGTGCAAGGTGGAGGGCGCAAAGAAGGGGCCGATAGAGAAGGGTGGGAAGGGGCCGATAAAGAAAAAGGGTGGGAAGGGGCCCACTGATGGCCCAAAGAAACCGAAGGATGTAGCTGCCGTTCGGGGTGGGTCGGGTGGTGTAAGTGCGTCTATGGGTGGCGACGGGTATCGAAAGGTCTCGAGCAAGAAGGCTGCGAAGTCGAAGCCTCAGACCGCAGTTGCCCCTGTCAGGACCTCCAACCGCTTTAATCTCCTGTGCTCGAAGGAGGAAGACACTGTTTTGATTGGGGACTCGCAGATCAGGGGCCAGAAGTACTTTGCTTCTGCAAACCGAGACGGGAGGAAGGTAAGGTGCTTACCTGGGCGGGGAACGGCGTACTTAAGGAAGGAGGTAGAGAAGGTGCGCGTGGCTAGTCGGAGGACTGCGATCGTTGTCCACGCTGGTGGCAACAACCTGTTCCTCAAAGGCGGTAGAATAGGTCTTACAGAAGGGATCATCACGTAGATCATGTCTCTTGCGGATGATATAAAACTGAAGACAGACAGTGGAATGTTGATGGGTATTTTACCGCTGATGAATGCCAGTGACCACGCGCTCAGTAAGGTCATTGGCATCAACGAGAGGGTGCAAGACTTGTGCGTCCCGCTGGGCGTGAGGTTTATTGACCCCTTCGACGCATTTTCGGGTAGGTGGGACCTTTACCAGACGCATGGTGTCCACCTCATTGTCAAAGGTAAAGGTGTGCTAGGCGCGCTGCTCGACCGGCACCTATACAGAATGGTGAGGCCGAGCCCGGGGAGAGATGACTGGCCCCCACCGGGGAGAGATGATGTTCAGCCGGTGGCGGACGTACCTTCAACTGAATGGTGCGTCCAGGTACAGGTGGGTGCTGCTGAAGTTGCCCCCTCGTTGGTGAGGGGCTCTTCAACTCCCGACAGCCCTGGCTGTTCCGGAAACGGGTCGTGCTGAGGGGCGGTCAGAACAGGGAAGGCTACCTCCGTGCAATGCTTTCTAATGCTAGGTCGATTAGGAATAAGTTTTGCGAGCTACGAGCGCTCTTAGCATCAGAATACCAGGATATCGTTGCTATCACCGAGTCCTGGATTCATACTGATCGTAGGGACTACGTTGGGGAGTTCGAGATTCCCGGGTGTAGAATGTTTCGCAAAGACCGCAACCGTGGGGAGGGGTACTAATATACGTGAGGGACACGTTGAGTCCGGTTGACTGCCAGTTCCGATCGGAACGGGAGCTGCTTGGCGTCGAGCTGAACGTGGGAGGGACGAACTATAGGTTAATCTTGGTGTAAAGACCTCCGCATCTCCTCCTCGAGGAGGATACAGCTCTGTATACCGAACTCCGTAGCCTGCTATGGGATAGGGTGTGTGTAGTTTTAGGAGACTTCAACTGTCGCGGCATAAAGTGAGAAGACAGGACTGCTGATGCTGAAGGGAGGAGGCTAGTTGACTTTGCTGATGAGAACTTCCTCACTCAGTGGGTCAATGAGCCTACACGAGGCGAAAAAGTTCTAGACTTAGTATTCACGACCGAAGACAACCTCGTCACTGGCCTCACCGTTGACGAATCGTTGGGCGGGAGTGATCACGGTCTGCTTAGGTTCCGTGTCTGCGTCCCTCGGGTGAAGCGTAGTAATTCGAGAGGCAGTAAGCTCGATCTACAGCGGGCGGACTTTGTTAGCCTCCGGGATAGCGTAGTTGAGATGAGGTTAGAGGTGGGCGGCGATGTTGAGGGAGTGTGGAGTGCATTCCGGGACGAGTTTATGGTGCTGCAGTCTGCTGCCATACCCTCAAAACCGGTCAACCCTGCTTCATCGCAGCCTAAATGGTTCAGTCGTGACATCGCTTCGGCTATCCCAAATTGGAAAGTAGCGTATAGGAGGGCGAAGTCCAATCGTTCCCATGAGAACACGGAGGCGTATGTCCGCCTGTGTAGCAAAGTGAAGGCGAAGATTAGGCTAGCGAAACGTAACGAAGAACTACGTGGCAAGACTGCAAGGTGAACCCTAAGGAGTTCTTCAGTTATGTTAATAGTAGAAAGCCCATTAGAAGCATGATTAAGGACCCATTAAAAGACCCCAGCGGCGTTCTGCAGACCTCCGACGCGGACATCGCTAATGTGCTTAATGAGTACTTTGGGGGAGTGTTCACCAGAGAGGACACCCGCGTCATCCCCGAGCCAGGCGTGAGGCACGAAGGTGTTGGCCTGGATAGTTCTCGGTGTACCGCGACAGTCGTTGCCGATAGAATAGACAAACTGAGCGCGTTTAAGGCTCCTGGTCCAGACCAGTTTCTCCCCAACGTTTTGCTGAAAATGCGCGACCACCTGGCTCCCCACCTGGCTCCCCACCTGGCTCCCCACCTAGCTACAGTCTTCAACAAATCGTTGGAGACGGGCCAGGTGCCTGGTGCCTGGAGGGAAGCCAACGTGACCCCTATCT
Source organism: Bathynomus jamesi (assembly GCA_023014485.1). Classification (NCBI taxonomy): domain Eukaryota; kingdom Metazoa; phylum Arthropoda; class Malacostraca; order Isopoda; family Cirolanidae; genus Bathynomus; species Bathynomus jamesi. The sequence continues at coordinate 117,665 of JAJOZX010001120.1, forward strand.
TTACGAACGAAGATCACGAAAGTTCAGGGAGCTATCGTCACATTAGTCTCACTTCGGTTCTAGGTAAATTATTAGAGGGGATAATAGCGGATAGGATCGTTGACCATTTGGATTCCTATAACGTGCTTGGGGACTCCCGACATGGGTTTAAATGGCATAGGTCGTGTCTCACCAACTTGCTCGAGTTTTTCCACGCCATGTGGAGTGAGTATGATAAGACTAGGGCGATTGATATACTTTATCTCGACTTTCAGAAAGCCTTTGATAAGGTACCTCACCGCCGGCTAATGGCGAAAGTGCGCGCGCTGGGTATCGGTGGGGAAGTCGGTAGGTGGATTGAAAACTGGCTGAAGAATAGGCTGCAGAGGGTTGTAATTAAAGGGGCTAGTTCGGGTTGGGCCTCGGTCACTAGCAGGGTTCCGTTTTGGGGCCACTGTTGTTTATCATTTACATATATGATATCGACGGTGGCATCGTCAGTGGGATGGCCAAATTCACTGATGACAACAAGCTTGGGGTCAATGTTCGGACGCCCGAGGGGATCGAGCAACTGCGTGCGGACCTACGTAGGATAGGAGAGTGGTCCGGAAAATGGCAAATGCCATTTAACTTCGGTAAATGCAAAGTGATGCACATTGGCTACGCCAATCCCAAGTCGGACTATTCGATGTTGGAGAGTAATATCGAGGCGACTGATTTGGAAAAGCACTTGGGTGTGCTAATTAGCAGCGACCTCAAGTTTACGAGACGGTGCGTAGAGGTGGAAAAGAAAGCGAAGAAGCTGTTGGGTTATATCAGGATGCGATTTCAATTTCGGAACAAGGAGATTGTGCTCTCTCTGTACAATTCTCTCGTTCGGCCTGGTTCGTACCTGGAGTATGCTGTACAGTTGTGGTCGCCCACCCTCAGGAAAGATATTGACAGGCTGGAGCGGGTCCAGTCGAGGGCCACAAAGTTAATCCCTTCCGTTAGGCATGTCGGCTACAATCGACGCTTACGCGGCCTGAATTTGTTTTCGCTGGAAACTCGGAGGTTTTCAAGCTCTTACGCGGGTTCAACGATGTCGATTTTAAAAGTATGTTTAGTGGTTGGAAGTTGAATTTGAAACGGTTTTGGACTAGTGTGTGTGGGAATTACTTTACCTATAATATCTGTGACATGTGGAAGAGGTTACCTTCAGAAGTTGTGAACAGTTCCTCCGTGGGTCGGTTGAAGAAAAGGTTAGACCGAATCTTGCACACTATTTGAGGGTGTATGAATTTTTCCCTGGCTCCCGTTGCCATTGGTTCCTCTTCGGTATAGGCCGCAATGCCTTTTGAGGTACTTCTTGCCCTTGTAACTCTCTCTCTCTCTCTCTCGTCTCTCTCTCCTCTCTCTCTATCGTATTTGGTAATCACTTTTGTCTTTATTTGAGTTGATTTTCCTTTGTTTGAAACAAGCAAACAAAACCAGAATTGTATTTAATTACTGCAATTCATTTCATTTCTACTTCTTTTATTTAATGAATATTTATTTTCAAGAGGAGAAATGCATCGCTGTTTGCAAGGAACATTTTGGTGTTCTGTTTTCAAGAACTTTTATATTCGAGGCAGCCACTAAAAAGAAAATAAGTTGTTTCACTACCTAATTTACTCTATTTCCCTACCTTTCAGTACACACACAACACACACACCGTCAGTTACAGAAGTCAGAGGTGCACTGGCTAACACATCTTGCGGCACAGGACATTGTGTCTGAGAGGTCACTGTGTACCGTGACCGTACAACGTACATAGAGTAAGTTGTTGTGCAAAGCGACTTCCCGATCAACCTGTATGTGTAACCGATAGTACCTGTACCATCATTATATTAAGGGTCTAAGTCTAGGTTTAATAAATAGTGAAGTTATACAGTTTGTTTAAAAAGTTGCGTCGTGATAATCGAAGTTTGTTACCAGTGTTTATCGGTAAGAAAGGTATAAACTGTTACATCTAAAGAGTTTGTTGTATTTTAATGTTAGATTGTACAAGTCGCCTAAAAACAAAGTAAAAAACAAAATTGATTAATCATTAACTATTGGAGGTTTTCTTGGAATTTTATTACATTACTCCGGAAACAACATTACCAATTATGATTTTGGAGGGGGAGTTAAAATTTTTTGTTTCTCGGTGAACTTTTTTTCGTAATTGTTTACATTTGTGCCGTACCTAATGTATTTTCTGTTGGGTGGAGTTACTTCGTAAGCAAGTTTTTCCGTTACTAGATTTTTTCTGTGTAATTTAAAAAAATAAAGTAATCGCAACTTTGAAGCCAAATTTAAAACTTTTTCGAACCCATGAATGTATATATTTGATATTAATTTTTGTATCGAGTCGAAACGTTTAAAAAAATAATTATAACCAATGAATAGATCCCTCCAGCCCTCATTGTAAACGTTCCTCTCTATAAAGGCCCGAAGGTGGAGTGACAAGCTTGACCTTCGTCAAACTGAAGAAATCGGGAGGAAGCAAAGCCAAGGTTATAAATTATAGAGGAAACAGGGTGTTTCAAAAGTCCCTCATTATTTTTAAAATTGTATTAAAATAGCAATTACAAGAGGAACCAAATGACAATTTGGTTGCTGAGTCTACGATTCATGAGAATTTTGGTGGCATCAAACTTGGCTTCATAAGTCTACTGGAAAGTCACTGGTACACCTCAACGTGGGCACCGTCTTTTTCGAAACAAGCGAGCCACCGTTGCATTCTTGGCCGACATTGGACAACATTTCGGGAGTAACAGAAGCACACGCATTCCTGATCCGTTCTTCTAGTGTGGGGAGGACTCGCGGCTTGGTGGCGTACACTTTGCTCTTAATGTAGCCCCACAAAAAGAAGTCGCATGGGGTAAGATCAGGCGAGCGAGCAGCCCATTCGATGGGACCACGGCGACCAATCCACCGATCCGGGAACTGCTTATTCAGAAATGAGCGAACCTCACGCGAGTAATGAGCAGGGGCACCGTCTTGCTGGAAAATGACTTCTTGCATGTCAGCTACAGCTGACAGTTGGGGGATGCAGAACTCCTGAAGCATACGAAGGTAATTGTCTCCGTTGACGTTCACGGAATTTCCATCTTGATCCCGGAAGAAGAACGGACCAATCAGCCCAGCTGAGGAGATGGCACACCAGACGACCAATTTCGGCGTGTCCCTTTCATGTTCACGGATCTCCGCAGGATTGTGAGTTCCCCAGATGCGAGTGTTGTGCCAATTGACGCGACCAGAAAGGTGGAAGAGAGCTTCGTCGCTGAACCACATGTGCTCCAGGATCGATGGGTCTCTTTCGTAGTGATGCAGCAGTGTCTCACACATCTCCACCCGGCAATCGTAGTCTTGAGGTTCCAGCTTCTGAACCACCTGGATCTTGTACGGATACAGCTTGAGACCACGCCGCAAAATCCGTTGGATAGATGTCGCGCTGATGTTCAGTTCCGCAGCAGCTCGCCGAATGGACTTTCCTTGACTCTGAGTAAACGCCTCACGGACACAGTTTCGACATTCTCCTCACTCCGCCCACTTCGAGGTCTTCCTGATCGTGGTTTGTCCTTTACGGATCCGGTCTCCATAAACTTCCGGTGGGTGGCGACGATGGTGTTCCTATCCGGTGCATAATGCTGTCCATAGATTGCCCGGAATCGTCGCTGCACTTCGACCACAGATTGAAAAACCTCCTGCCATGCAGAGATTTTACACCCTCTGCTCTAGAGTCAGCATGGTAGCAGAAGAAAACGGAGCAAAACTTCAAATGTAGACTCAAAAAATTCTCAACTACTGAGTAAGAGTTTACCACAAGATGAACGTCGTTGGTCGATTAGCTGCAAAGAAAATTGAAAATCAAATTAGTGAGGGACTTTTGAAACACCCGGTATTATCAGTGAGCAAAACATATAAAAATTATTGTTAATAGGTTTAACTCGCTCATAAAAACGGCAAAAGTAGATCATTATTGTTCTAAAATCAACGAACAAAAGCGTAATCGGAAAGGCGTGTGGAATACTGTACTTTAGATGTTTTAGTTAATGCTAAAAATGAAGTACAAATTCCTTATCTTCGCTATCGCAGGACGGAATTTCCTAATAGCTAATTTATCAAACAATTTCTTTTCAAAAAACAGGAAGCAATATAGCAGCAGCCATTCCAGATTCAGTCAGTCACTACCAGCAATATACGTCACAATCTACACCAAATACTTTCCTCTTTGAAACCAATTCTGCCAAACGTAACCTTGGCCACATTGAAGAACTTGAAAGATAAGAACGCAGCTATCAGTTTAATTCTAATAAAAATATGTAAACTAATGTCAGATGTTATTGCGACTCCACTCACCAGACTTACGAATGATTCACTACTGTAGTACGAGGTGTATTCCCTGATTAGTTGAAGGTAGTCAGAGTTTGTCCAGTATTCAAGTCAGGCGCTCCAGATTAATTATCCACCCAATCCCAATTACAAGCCAGCTCTCTCTCTCTCTCTCTCTCTCTCTCTCTCCTCTCTCTCTCTCTCTCTCTCTCTCTCCTCTCTCTCTCTCTCTCTCTCTCTCTCTCTCTCTCCTCTCTCTCTCTCGGAAACAAGGAGATTGTGCTCTCTCTGTACAATTCCCTGGTTCGGCCGCACCTGGAGTATGCTGTGCAGTTCTGGTCGCCCACCCTCAGGAAAGATATTGAGAGACTGGAGCGAGTGCAGGCGAGGGCCACAAAGTTAATTCCTTCGTTAGGCATATGGGCTACAATCGACGGTTACGCGCTGAACTTGTTTTCGCTTGAAACTCGGAGGCTGCGCGGTCAACTGATCGAGTTTTCAAGCTCTTCGCGGGTTCAACGATGTCGATTTTAGAAGTATGTTTAGTTTAAGATAACCCAACTCGCAACAATGGTTGGAAGTTGGATTTGAAACGGTTTAGGACTAGTGTGTGTGGGAATTCTTTACGTATAAGATCTGTGACACATGGAACGGTTACCTTCAGAAGTTGTGAACAGTTCCTCTGTGGATCAGTTCAAGAAAGGTTAGACCAAATTTGCACACTATTTGAGTGTGTAGAAAATTTTCCCTGGCACCCGTTGCCATTGGTACCTCCTCGGTATGGGCCGCAAGGCTTTTTGAGGCGCTTCTTTTCCTTGTAACTCTCTCTCTCTCTCTCTCTCTCTCTCTCTCTCTCTCTCTCTCTCTCTCTGTCTCTCTCTCTCTCTCTCTCTCTCTCTTTCTCTCTCTGTCTCTCTCTCTCTCTCTCTCTCTCTCTCTCTCTCTCTCTGTCTCTCTCTCTCTCTCTCTCTCTCTCTCTCTCTCTCTCTGCGGCTATTGATATACTTTATCTCGACTTTCAGAAAGCCTTTGATAAGGTACCTCACCGCCGGCTAACGGCGAAAGTGCGCGCGCTGGGTATCGGTGGGGAAATAGGTAGGTGGATTGAAAAACTGGCTGAGGAATAGGCGGCAGAGGGTGGTAATTAAAGGGCTAGATCGGGTTGGGCCTCGGTCCTAGTGGGGTTCCTCAAGGTTCCGTTTTGGGGCCACTGTTGTTTATCATTTACATAAATGATATCGACGGTGGCATCGTCAGTCGGATCGCCAAATTCGCTGATGACACCAAGCTTGGGGCCAATGTTGGGACGCCCGAAGCGATCGAGGAACTGCGTGCGCCTAGGTAGGATAGGAGAGTGTCCGAAAAAAATGGCAAATGCCGTTTAACTTGGGTAAATGCAAAGTGATGCACATTGGCTACGCCAATCCCAAGTCGGACTACTCGATGGGGTAGTAATATCGGGGTGACTGATTTAGAAAAGGACTTGGGTGTGCTAATTAGCAGCGACCTTAAGTTACGAAACAGTGTGTAGAGGTGGAAAAGAAAGCCCAGAAACTATTGGGTTATATCAGGAGGCAATTTCAGTTTCGGAACAAGGAGATTGTGCTCTCACTGTACAATTCCCTTGTTCGGCCGCACCTGGAGTATGCTGTGCAGTTCTGGTCGCCCACCCTCAGGAAAGATATTGAGAGGCTGGAGCGAGTGCAGGCTAGGGCCACAAAATTAATCCCTTCCGTTAGGCATATGGGCTACAATCTACGGTTACGCGCCCTGAACTTGTTTTCGCTTGAAACTCGGAGGCTGCGCGGTCAACTGATCGAGGTTTTCAAGCTCTTACGCGGGTTCAACGATGTCGATTTTAGAAGTATGTTTAGTTTAAATGATAACCCAACTCGCAACAATGGTTGGAAGTTGGATTTGAAACGGTTTAGGACTAGTGTGTGTGGGAATTACTTTACGTATAAGATCTGTGACACATGGAACAGGTTACCTTCAGAAGTTGTGAACAGTTCCTCTGTGGATCAGTTCAAGAAAAGGTTAGACCAAATTTTGCACACTATTTGAGTGTGTAGAAAATTTTCCGTGGCACCCGTTGCCATTGGTACCTCCTCGGTATGGGCCGCAAGGCCTTTTGAGGTCTTCTTTTCCTTGTAACTCCTTGTAATTCTCTCTCTCTTCTCTCTCTCTCTCTCTCTCTCTCTCTCTCTCTCTCTCTCTCTCTCTCTCTCTCTACTGATGGCCCAGAGAAACCGAAGAATGTAGCTACAAGTCGGGGTGGGTCGGGTGGTGTAACTGCGTGTATGGGTGGCGACGGGTTTCGAAAGGTCTCGGGCAAGAAAGCTGCGAAGTAGAAGCCTGAGACCCCAGTTGCCCCTGTCATGACTTCTAACCGCTCTAGTCTCCTGTGCTCGAAGGAGGAAGACACCGTTTTGATTGGGGACTCGCAGATCAGGAGCCAGGAGAAGTACTTTGCTTCTGCAAACCGGGATGGGAGGAAGGTAAGGTGCTTACCTGGGCGGGGAACGGCGCACTTAAGGAAGGAGGTAGAGAAGGTGCGCGTGGCTAGTCGGAGGACTGCGATCGTTGTCCACGCTGGTGGCAGCGACCTGTTCCTCAAAGGCGGTAGGGTAGGTCTTTCAGAGGGTATCATCACCGAGATCATGTCTCTTGCGGATGATCTAAAACTGAAGACAGACGGGGGAATGTTAATGGGTATTTTACCGCGAATGAATGTCAGTGACCACGCACTCAGTAAGGTCATTGGCATCAACGAGAGGGTGCAAGACTTGTGCGTTCCGCTGGGCGTGAGGTTTATTGACCACTTCGACGCATTTTGGTAGGTGGGACCTTTACCAGAGGGATTGTGTCCACCTCAATAACAAGGGTAAAGGTGTGCTAGGCGCGCTGCTCGACCGGCACCTATACAGAATGGTGAGGTCGAGTCCGGGGAGAGATGATGATGAGCCGGTGGCGGACGTACCTTCAACTGAAGGGTGCGTCCAGGTACAGGTGGGTGACCCTCCTTCTACGTTGGAGGGGGCTCAGGCTCCTGCGGAAGTTGCCCCCTCGTTAGTGAGGGGCTCTTCAACTCGCGACAGCCCTGGCTGTTCGGGAAACGGGTCGTGCTAGGGGGCGGTCAGAATAGGGAAGGCTCCCTCCGTGCAATGCTCTTTAATGCTAGGTCGATTAGGAACAAGTTTTGCGAGCTACGGGCGCTCTTAGCATCAGAATACCAGGATATCGTTGCTATCACAGAGTCCTGGATTCATACTGATCGTAGGGACTACGTTGGGGAGTTCGAAATTCCCGGGTATAGAATGTTTCGTAAAGACCGCACCCGTGGGGAGGGGGGTGGGGTACTAATATACGTCAGGGACACGTTGAGTCCGGTTGACTGCCAGTTCCGGTCGGAACGGGCTGCTTGGCGTCGATCTGAACGTGGGATGGACGAACTATAGGTTAATCTTGGTGTACAGACCGCATCTCCTCGAGGAGGATACAGCCCTGTACACCGAACTGAGTAGCCTCCTAGGGGATAGGGTGTGTGTAGTTTTAGGAGACTTTAACTGTCGCGGCATAAAGTGGGAAGACAGGACTGCCGATGCTGAAGGGAGGAGGCTAGTTGATTTTGCTGATGAGAACTTCCTCACTCAGTGGGTCAGTGAGCCTACTCGAGGCGAAAGCGTTCTAGACTTAGTATTCACGACCGACCGAAGACAACCTCGTCACTGGCCTTACCGTTGACGAATCGTTGGGCGGAAGTGATCACGGTCTGATTAGGTTCCGTGTGTGCGTCTCTCGGGTGAAGCGTAGTAACTCGAGAGGCAGTAAGCTCGATCTCCGGCGGGCGGACTTTGTTAGCCTCAGGAATAGCGTAGGTGAGATGGGATTCGAGGTCGGCGGCGATGTTGAGGGAGTGTGGAGTGCATTCCGGGACGAGTTTATGGTGCTGCAGTCTGCTGCCATACCCTCAAAACCGGTCACCCCTGCTTCCACGCAGCCTAAATGGTTCAATCGTGACATCGCTTCGGCTATCCGAAATAGGAAATCCGCGTATAGGAGGGCGAAGGCCAATCGTTCCCATGAGAACACTGAAGCGTATGTCCGCCTGTGTAGGGACACCCGCGTCATCCCCGAGCCAGGCGTCAGGCACGAAGGTGTTGGCCTGGATAGTGTTCGATGTACCGCGACAGTCGTTGCCGATAGAATAGACAAACTGAGCGCGTTTAAGGCTCCAGGGCCAGACCAGTTTCTCCCCAGAGTGTTGCGAGAGGTGCACGACCAGGTGGCTCCCCACCTGGCTACAGTCTTCAACAAATCGTTGGAGACGGGCCAGGTGCCTGGTGACTGGAGGGAAGCCAACGTGACCACTATCTTTAAGAAAGGGATCACAAAAGTCCAGGGAACTATCGTCCCATTAGTCTCACTTCAGTTGTAGTTAAATTATTAGAGGGGATAATAGCGGATAGGATCGTTCACCATTTGGATTCCTACAAGCTGCTTGGGGACTCCGAATTTGGGTTTAGACGGCATAGGTCGTGTCTCACCAACTTGCTCGAGTTTTTCCACGTCATGTTGAGTGTGTATGGTAAGAGTAGTGCGATTCATATACTTTTTCTCGACTTTCAGAAAGCCTTTGATAAGGTACCTCACCGCCGACTAATGGCGAAAGTGCGCGCGCTGGGTGTCGGTGGGGAAATAGGTAGGTGGATTTAAAACGCTGAAGAATAGGCGGCAGAGGGTTGTAATTAAATGGGTTAGTTCGGGTTGGGCCTCGGTCACTAGTGGGGTTCCTCAGGGTTCCTCAGTGTTCCGTTTTGAGGCCACTGTTGTTTATCATTTACATAAATGATATCGACGGTGGCATCGTCAGTAGGATCGCCAAATTCGCTGATGATACCAAGCTTGGTGCCAATGTTGGGACGCCCGAAGCGATCGAGGAACTGCGTGCGGACCTAGGTAGGATAGGAGAGTGGTCAGAAAAATGGCAAATGCCGTTTAACTTGGGTAAATGCAAAGTGAAGCACATTGGCTATGCCAATCCCAAGTCGGACTACTCGATGTTGGGTAGTAATATCGAGGTGACTGATTTGGAAAAGGACTTGGGTGTGCTAATTAGCAGCGACCTTAAGTTTACGAAACAGTGCGTAGAGGTGGAAAAGAAAGCCCAGAAGCTGTTGGGTTATATCAGGAGGCTATAATCGATGCTTACGCGCCCTGAATTTGTTTTGGTTGGAAACTCGGCAGCTGCGCGGTCAACTCATCGAGGTTTTCAAGTTCTTACGCGGGTTGAACGATGTCGATTTTAGAAGCATGTTTAGCTTAAATGATAACTCAACTCGCAACAATGGTTGGAAGTTGGATTTGAAATGGTTTTGCACTAGTGTGTTTGTGGGAATTATTTTACCTATAAGATCTGTGACACGTGGAACAGGCTACCTTCAGAAGTTGTGAACAGTTCCTCTGTAGATCAGTTCAAGAAAAGGTTATACCGAATCCTGCACACGATTTGAGGGTGTATGAATTTTTCCCTGGCACTCGTTGCCATTGGTACCTCCTCGGTATGGGCCGCAAGGCTTTGTGAGGTACTTCTTATCCTTGTAACTCTCTCTCTCTCTCTCTCTTTCTCCCTGCATATATATATATAGAAGGTCAAGCTTTTTCACTCCACCTTAGACCTACAGTTTAACGTGGAATCCGAACCACGCCCCATCAGCAGCCCAGTTTCTTAAGTACTAGGCCACCTAGGGTACCCATTTATCTACCAACCACTTTCTTTATTGTATGGAAGGATGAACAGCTGGGTTTTGCTGCGCGCCGGCTGCCGTCGGGTTTCGAACCCCCTGGCCGATGGATTCGTAGTCAGCGACGCTAACCACTACACCACCGAGTCGCTATCACTACACTATGTATGTATGTTTGTGTGTGTATAATTGTAGTTTTTAAAAGAGAAGGTCCTCTTGAATCGCTTTTAAATTATTAATAATAAAAATTTATGCCAAACTCACAAACCATTGGGTACTCAATATGGTTGCCATTATGACACACACACACACACACACACGTTTGGGTACCTTACAAAATCACGATATTTTCACATTTTCATTTGTAGATAGCACCATTTAACTTAATCGAAATAAACTAATTAACCTAACCTAACCCACCTCAAACCAACGTTCCTGAAAGATCTTTTTTCACGATATTTAATAATCTTAAGAAAAATTAGGATTAAATCTTTGACGATACCGCTATTGTCGCTACACACACACACACACACACACACACACTAGTCTCGTGATAAAGCAAGGTAGCCAAACACACACACACACACACATGTAATATATATACACACACACACACACACACATATATATATATATATATACAGGGTGTCCGAGAATTATCTGTACAAGTTTTGACTGTTATTAAAAGTCAACCATGAAGTGTAGAAATTCCAGTGTTGTCCCATTTTACAGAGAATCTCATTAAGTCTTTTCTGATACCAAGTTTTGACAAGTTTTTTAGAAATTCCAGTGTGTCCGAAAATTATCTGTACAATTTCATCTTTTAATAAAATTCTTGATAACACACGTAAAATTCTTAAACAAGATTATTTAGAATCTGTATTTTCAAAAGTTTCTTTTATTAAAGTAACGTTGTTACAAACATTCGATATGTGCACCATCAGTGATTCGCAAAACATCCAATCGATAATCCAAATGTTGCCATGTACGCTGCAGCATATCCACATCAATTCGCTCAATAGCAGCTGTGATTCTTGCTTTTAAATCATCAATGTCTGTCACCCGCGTACAAAAAAGAAAAAACTTGTCAAAACTTGTTATCAGAAAAAACTTAATGAGTTTCTCTGTAAAATGGGACAACACTGGAATTTCTACACTTCATGGTTGACTTTTAATAACAGCCAAAACTTGTACAGATAATTCTCGGACACCCGGTGTATATATATATATATATATATATATATATATATATATATATATATATATATAAAGAACGACGCTTGTGTAGAAGAGCGTCCGTACAAGATGTGGAGAGAGAACGAGCAAATGAAAAACGAGGCACCTCCCAGGAATCGAATCCGGGATCATCCAATTGCCGGTCGGATATGCTAACCACTGCACCAAGGTCCCCAATCAGTCACAACTCGTAATTCTCTTACATACGAGCGGAATCAAATGCCCTGAGGGGGCACCTTCTCATGCAGTGGTGCAGTGGTTAGCATATCCGACCAGCAATTGAATGATCCCGGGTTCTGTTCTTGGGTGGTGCCTCATTTTTCATTTGCTCGTTCTCTCTCCCCATTTTGTGCGGGCGTTCTTCTACACAAGCTTCGTTCTTTACATTAATTATACTGTGTGTTGTTTGCAGTTAAAATGTATATATGTACGGCATGAGAAGGTGCGGGGACCTTGGTGCAGTGGTTAGCATATCCGACCGGCAATTGGATGATCCCGAGTTCGATTCCTGGGACGTGCCTCGTTTTTCATTTGCCCGTTCTCTCCACATCTTGTGCGGACGCTCTTCTACACAAGCGTCGTTCTTTACATTAATTATACTGTGTTGTTTGCAGCTAATATATATATATATATATATTAATTATATATTATTATATATATATATATATATATATATATAACCTTACAACCTTACAAAGGTTCCGCGTGATGATTTCTCATTTCGCGAAGGTCAAGCTTGTCGCCCCTCCTCTCGAGTTGGCCTGGTGAAGTAGTGAGTTGGATTCTTGCGCTCTCCACCTCACATAGCCAGGTACGCCCGGCTCATCGGGGATTGTTCTGAGCCAGGCGTCTAGTCTTCTTTTGAAGATTTCCACTGCAACTCCCTTCGTGTTTCTTAGGTCTTTGGGCAACTGATTAAACAGTTTTGGTCCTCTCACTACAAAACTATTTTCTTTCAGGGTTAAGGATGTTCCCTGTCTCGCCTTCAATTTGGGAATACGACACAGTCTACCGCTTCTACTTTCCATCGTTGTTTGGGGAGTTATGGGATTCAGAGTAAGATTAGGGACTAGTTTCTCCATTATTTTCCAAGTGTAAATAATGGTGTATCTCTCTCTTCTCCTTTCCAGTGAATATAGGTCTAGTTCTCGTAACCTTTCCCAGTAATTTAGTTCTTTGCACCCATTGATCTTGGCTGTGAAGCTTCTTTGGATCCCCTCCAGCTGTCTAATGTCTTCTTTTTTATATGGGGAAGTTAGGACCGAGCAGTATTCTAATTTGGGTATTATCAGGGTTTTCAGTAGAGGAATCATTACATTCCTATCCCTTCGTTTAAAGGTTCTCAATATCTGACCCGTTATTCTCTTTGCTCTGTTTACTGCTATCTTATTTTGTGTTTCAAATTTCGCATCATCTGTCATTACAACCCCTAAATCTTTTGCTCTGGAATTTCTCTGAATTTCCTGTCCATTTGGGGTATAATATTCCATGCACTTTAGGTCTTCTCTTTTTCCGTACCGTAATAGCTGAAATTTCTCGGTGTTAAACTTCATATTGTTGTCTTCAGTCCACTTGTAGATTTTGTTTATGTCGGTTTGTAGAGATCCTATGTCTTCTGGGTTTCTTATTTTTCTACTGATCTTTGTGTCATCCGCAAAGGATGTTACTGTGCTGTCTCTGGTAACGTCCTCATCTATGTCAGTTAGCATGATTATGAAGAGTAGTGGAGCTAATACTGTTCCTTGTGGTACTGAGCTGAGGACCTCTGATTCTGATGAAGATACTCCTTGTACTGTAACGACTTGCCTCCGCTCACTAAGGAAATTATATATCCATTTCCCTACTTTTCCTGTTATTCCCATATATTTCAGTTTATGTATTATGATTCCGTGGTCACACTTGTCGAACGCTTTAGCAAAGTCTGTGTATAGTACATCATAGTTTTCATTACTTTCAAGTGAATCAATAATGTTGTTGTAGTGTTCCATTAGTTGTGATAGGCATGATCTGCCTGATCGAAACCCGTGTTGGTTATCATTGAATTTTTTCTGAGTTTCCAAAAAGTCATAGATTTTCTGTCTAACTATTCTTTCAAATATTTTAGTGAGATGAGATGTAAGCGACACTGGCCTATAGTTTTTGGCCTGGGATCGATCTCCTCCTTTATATATTGGGACTATGTTCGCGCTCTTCAGGATGCCCGGTATTTCTCCCGTGTCTAATGATCGTCTCCATATCCAGTATAGGGGCTCAGCGATTGCATTCTTGCAGTTTTTGATCAGTGTGGCATTCCATTTATCCGGTCCTGCCGCTGAGTGTGTTTTTAGTTTCCCTATGGCTTGTGTAATATCATCCGTCGTAAAGTCGAAATCCGTTATACTTTCCCCTTGTGGTTCTTCTTCAAAGAACGCGTTTCTATCGCAAATCAATTTGTCAGTTTTTGGGATACTGAAAGATGATTCATACTGAGCTTTTAATATTTCAGATACTTCTGTTAGATCATCAGATAAATCACTGTTCTCATTTTTTAAAGGTCCGATAGTCGCTTGGTTTTTCGACTTTCTTTTTGCGAAATTATAGAAGTACTTTGAGTTAACCTTTATCGCTTCTATAGCGTCATCATCTTCTTTTTCTGTATGCTTCTCGATGCTTCTCGATTTGTTCCTGTATGACGACATCGATACTTTGTAGTTTATCATTTAATATTTTTCTGTTGTTATCTTTACAATTACTTAATTTTGCAGTCACTCTTTTTCTCTTTCGGAACAATGCCCTCTTTTGTCTTTCGAACCTGCTTCTCTTTCCTCTTTGTTGTATCTTTGGGACATGTTTTTCCACAATTTCTAACGTCTTCTCCTCTAACGTCATTAGCATCTCTTCCGTTGTCTTGGCCTCGAAAATGGTTTTCCAATCTATTACTTCCATGCTGGATGTCACATCTTCCCAGTTTATAGCTTTGGAGTGAAAATTAAAAATTTCGAATTTGCTTCGTTCTGTTGTGCGTGTTCTTTCCTTTCCTGTTGCCTTTATATTAGTTGTTATTTCAATGATATTGTGGTCTGATATCATAGTTGGGGAGATTTCTACATTATCAATTAGATTACTGTTGTTTGTGAATACCAAATCTAGGCAGTTGTTTTTTCTTGTGTTTTCTGTTATTTCTTGCGTTAACATAAATTCATCAGCTAAAGCTAGTAGCATTTTTACCTGCTCCTGGTCTTCTCGTGTGCCCCCCTTGTCCTGGTGGATACATATATTTTTTCCTATCCTTTTATATTTCATGAATGGGAAATTAAAATCACCACAGAGAAAAATATTTGGGGTTGGAGAGTGTAGATCTTTTACTAAGTTTCTTACCTCTGTAATGGAATCTGAAAATTTTGAGGTTGGCGTGTTTGGGGGTCTGTACATTACAATTAGTACCATATTTAATTTTTCAATTTTTGCTGCTACACATTCTACGTAGTTGTTTGAGGTACTTATAACCATTTCTGCTATGTGCCTTTCGCGTGTGTAAATAGCACATCCTCCTTTACGTCTCACTGTTCTGTCGGCTCGGAGGATGTTATAGTTGTCAATTTGTATTTCTTTTTTGTCAATACAGGACTCACAATTTTCACAGTTCGCCTGGCAGTCCTTTAGATGAGTTTCCGTGAGGCATGCAAAGTCTGCTCCGGCTTCTTGCATGAGTCCTTTCAGGTATGCAACTTTGTTCGTGGACTGGTTTGATTTAAGGCCCTGTATGTTGGCTAGGATTATTTTTATTTTTTCTCTTTCTTTTTCGCATACAGGTGGTTCCGCTTTGTTTTCCGATGGGGGTGCCGGTTTCGTTGCCTTGTGGTCCTCCGAGAATTTACCTCTTTTTATCTTTGTCGGTACCTGTTGTCCCGATAACGCATGAAGTGTCTTTGTTCGTACCTTCTGTCCGGCTCTCGGATTTCTATATTTATATTTGTCAGCTGGTTTTGTAATTGCTGGAGAGTATTTAGCAGCTGAAATGTGTTGGCTGCGTCTAAAAAATTTCCACTCTTCTTTGATGTTCGTTTTTTCTGTTCCCTCGTGCGTTCCTTTGAGGGTGGTGGTATCGGCATTTTTTTTCGTATTTGCAACTCCCATATCTTTCATAAGTGTTGCAGACCGTAAGATGGTGGAACATGCATTTCTTATCAAACTTGCAATATCCACTTGTGTAATGCATTTTGCATAATGTGGGATGTGCATATATGCATTGCCCATCCCGATATCTGCAGTTTCCTTTCGCGTAGTATTTGCATACGATATTTTCTACGCTTCTGCTTTCTTTCTTATTATTTACCAAGTTCTTAGTTTTGGCATTATCATTATTTTTCTTTGGCTGTTTATTTTCTACGTTTTTAGTTATTATCTTTTTATCATTTCGCTCGTTGGACCGTTTGTCTACTTCGCCACTTTTACTTATTTCTTTCCTTTCATCTATGTCTTCCTTCCGTATTACGTTGTTTATATCGTTATTTGTTATTAAATTGTTGTTCGTTATTATGCTGTTAATCGTTATTTCGTCCTCTCTCTCATCCACCCTGTTTTTCGTTGGGACCATTTCGGACACATGCGTCCCCATTATTTCATTCTTTTTTGTAACTTTCGAGTTTGCTATCTCCATTTCTTTAAAGACCGTGAAAGAATTTACAGTCTGTGTACATGCGCCACATAGAAATTTGATCCCCACGATTTGTTTCGCGTTCGAGACAAGAGTTATTTCCCGATCATTCCAATTCATGCAGTTAAAGTCGTTTAATCGTTGGCAGAAATCACACAGTTTTATTACTTCGCACAAGATGTCAGAAATGCGATGTCTCAAAGTATCTGATGGCAGAACTGTTTCTGCCTTATATAAAGGAGAGCAATTTAGAGATTGGCAAATATTTTGTTATGCTTTGAATTCAAGAATGCGCAGTATTTTAAAACCAATCTTCCAAAGAAGGCATATTATTATTATTCGATTTCTTTTTATTTGTTTAACATTAAATATGAATTTCTTTTAATTGGGGAGTGCTTATTTCCAGCACAAAAGACAATTCGACCTCTAAAGACGGTTAATGAATGCTCATTCATTCTTTAGAGTCGAGGTCGGGGGGACATTGCTTTCTTTTAATGGTTTGACAAGACAGGAGTAAAGTCGAGGGGTCGTTGCTTTGCGAAGGTTTTTTTTTTTTTAACAGTATTTAGGTAATTGAGCGAGCTTGCACGCATTGCTCGCAAAACAGAATTAAGAGACGTGAAACCTATACAGGTAAATATTTGGTTTCTTCCTTGTCGTTTTACGGGTTTTGAGATGGGATTTTTACCTTTTAATGGTTTTGCTGCTTTTAATTAACGAATTAACGAACTACTTCAGTGTAAGGTTATGCCGGATATCTGGTATCCAAAAAGTTTTAGATATCCGATATCCGGTAATATTTCTACGATTGTTTATAATAGAAAATAAATTGAGAAAGGACTAAAAATATAAACAGATCTACACTGTTAGGCCTAAAGATTTATTTACTTTAATCAACTAATGTTTTCCATTCTTTAAAGCGAGAACTAATTATACAGGGTGTACATAAAGTCAGGATCTATTTTTGTGAAGCACTTGGAAATTATATGGAATTCAATCATAAAATGATAAAGTGGTAACATTTATTAAACAATTAAGAGTAGGATTCGACGTGACGCCCATCAGTATCCCTGCACAGCTCAAATTGTTCCGCAGCATTTCTAAACACATTCTGGAGCATTTGCGGGGTTATGTTATCTGCAGCAGTTCGTATACGTGTACGTAAGTTTTCAAGACTCGTAATCTTCGTCTGATAGACGTGCGATTTGATAAAGCCCCATGCAAAGAAATCTAAAGGGGTTAAATCTGGTGATCTCGCTGGCCAAGGTCTGTTGCTTCCGCGTCCGATAAAAGCGATTTGGAAAACGTCCATTTAGATTTTAGATAATCCTGAACAATTTTGGCATAGTGACAAGGAGCACCATCATGTTGATAGACGACGGGGATAGGATTGTTAGTACCGTCGTCTATCAACATGATGGTGCTCCTTGTCACTATGCCAAACTTGTTCAGGATTATCTAAATGGACGTTTTCCAAATCGCTGGATCGGACGCGGAAGCAACAGACCTTGGCCAGCGAGATCACCAGATTTAACCCCTTTAGATTTCTTTGCATGGGGCTTTATCAAATCGCACGTCTATCAGACGAAGATTACGAGTCTTGAAAACTTACGTACACGTATACGAACTGCTGCAGATAACATAACCCTGCAAATGCTCCAGAATGTGTTTAGAAATGCTGCGGAACGATTTGAGCTGTGCAGGGATACTGATGGGCGTCACGTCGAATCCTACTCTTAATTGTTTAATAAATGTTACCACTTTATCATTTTATGATTGAATTCCATATAATTTCAAGTGCTTCACAAAAATAGATCCTGACTTTATGTACACCCTGTATTGTATTGTTAATCAACTTTTAAAAATACTAAGTTGAGAAGGAAACTTCCTATTTTTAAACTAAAAACGAAAAAGATATTTTCTTTTTGCTACGAATTACAATGAACTAAAATTAAAAATTTTAAAATTTAAAATTTTTTAATTTTTCATGATGAAAAGCCGTTTTTTCCTCATTTGCAGGAGACAGACAGCTTCTATTATCTGAATAGATTCTCCCTGCTGCCGAGTAAACTGAACTAGGTGGAGCCTTCAAATATTTTAATGCTAGAAATTTTAAATTCAACGAGCTATTTTTTTTTATGCTAATTACTAGGCGTGTCACTCATAATTTAACCTCTACAATTCAGTTTACTCTATGAGTTAACGTTAATGAAGTTAATTAATCAACGAAATTAACCTCCACGAGTCTACATGTATCATACTAATAATAGTGATAATGAACAAAATAGAAATGTGTAACGAACTACATGACTACAGGAGCGGATTTAGTGGGGGCGAGATGGGCGATCGCCTCCGACAAACCAGGAGGCCTCTAAACCTTAAAGGTAAAGAAAGTGAAAGAAAGAAGGAGATCGGAAACATAAAGAAGAGCCAATAAAAATAATCGCTGTTGCAAAAGAGTGCATGTAGAGGGATATCGATGTTCAAAAGTGAGCCATTTAATATACTGTATATTTTTCTTTAATTGTCCTTAATGATGATGCTTAATAAAATAGTAATGTAAATGTTGTTGCGCTAATTTTATACCTCACTCGAGCTAACCGTCATCTTAAGGAATTGACTTCTTTAATCAAAAACAGATACCTTCCTGCATTCTTTATAGGCAGAACAAATATGATAATCGTTGGCAATTTTGTCACACCGGTTGCCTGCCAATGTATTATAATCTCAGGTTCTGGAAGGTGACACCCCCCCCCCAAATTGTGCTCTGAATCCGCCCTTACATGACTACATACTACTGCTTTAAGCCATTGTGATAGATTTGAATTTTGTGGAGTCATTTCAGCCAGCCGGAGCCTTCATTTTCTTTACTGAATACACAGTATAGAAAATGGTGTTATTAGGGATGGTTATAAAGAAAAACTAATCAGACAAACAAACGATACAGTTACTGACGCAATAGATACAAGGCGGTCTGTTTAAGTAATGGCAACTTTATTGTGGTTCTGTTTTATATACAGTATAGTATTTATTTAGTTAATATGCAATGTATGGGTATGGAAATTTAACATTCCAACGTTTCAAACTGCTAATTTGTTAAACAAAATTTTAACGTGAAATACATCATTTTTCCTGTTAGTCTGATTACATAAAAATAAACAAATAAGTAAGTAATCATCAAAGACAAAAATGTGGAAACAGCGTCATTTTTTCATTGCTAGAAGTACCAGTGTTTCGTAATTTTTTGTATATTATGATGATAAACAATTTTATGTCAGGTTAACATAACTATTAACATTCAGGTCATATATATATATATATATATATATATATATATATATATATATATATATATATATATATATAAAGAGTTTGAGGAACAAATGTGGATGTTTTATCTCTAAAAGAAAAACGTATTATCCGGCACTGTCCTGCGGATATCCGGTAAAACTACTACCCAACACATTCCTAGCTTCAGTCCTGTTTGGCAGTTAATCAATTACTGTTTAGTTATTATTACCCGTTTTAAATTAATTGTGAATTGGTTTAATTTTATGTACTTTTTCCTGTAAACTCATTAGCTTCCTCACCACTTGCTATTTATATATGTCGGTTTCCATCTCCACCGTGAAAACACAACTGAAGAAGGAAGCGTTTCACTGTCGCGTCACTGGAAGGAAACTTCTACTCACGAAGAGGCATAAAGAAGCGCGAAGGAAATTTGCTCAAGTTCGCATCAATGATGATTTCGACACCCTAAAGAAGAATCTGTAAAGTGATGAAACGAAAATGGAGCTTTCTTGGGGGCTGGAACAAATATTACATGTAGTGAAAGAAGGACGAAGCGTTTGCCGAGAGAAAAACATCACCCCAACCATCAAGCATGAGGCATTGGGTCAGGCTCAATTATGTTGCGGGGTTAATTTCTGTATCGTCGATGGACACATGTATTCCAAGAAATATCGAAAAATATTACGCCGTCACCATCGGCCATCAGCCTCGGAACTTTGATTTGAACAACATTGGACCTTCCAAGAGGACAATGTTCGGAAGCATGCGTCTAAATCTACGATGACACGGTTCAAGGCCAACAGAATAAAGTTCCTGGACTGGCCACCGCTCTCACCAAATTTGAATCCGATAGAAACATCGTGGTCGTTGCTGAAGTCGGTGGTCTGAAAACGAAAACCGACAAACTTGGAACACTTCAAGCAGTAAGCAGTGGAAGAGTGGACCAACACTCGTCTAGAAATAGTAATACAGCGTTTCTGCTAAACGTAGCGTCTTTCTTTTGTTTTAGTACGTGTATTTGTTTAAACTGATTAACAGTTAACGTTTGTGAGGGTATGAATACTTTACGGCGAAAATGTGTATATACTCGTATTATTGTGTGTTTGCGATGTTAATGATACATTTTATTGATTAGTGTTTTATATTTGTTTATTACGAAAGAAAATCTGTAAGTATCATTAATAACGTGACCAACACCAACTAATTTCGGTCTTCAGACGCGAGAATGGCTTAGAATTGAAAGTGAAGGTACAATTTTCTCAGATTTAAGTCTGAAGTAACAATTTAAAAGTTTCGTTTTTTATTATTTTTCATGATTCTCCTCCTCCTCCTCCTCCTGAGTGAGAGGGCTAGAGAAGACTTTCCTTCCATGGTGCAGAAGAGCAATTTGCTTTTGATCTCCGAAATGGTTTCGTGCAAAGGAATTTGCACCGTCTTTTATACCATCCAAAATAAATTCAAATTTTAAACAGACGAAACGATGCGTTGCTTTCAAAGAGCTTTCAAATTTTGAGAGAGAGAGAGAGAATTACAAGGAGTTACAAGGAAAAGAAATACCTCAAAAGGCCTTGCGGCCCATACCGAGGAGGTACCAATGGGAACGAGTGCCAGGGAAAAATTCATGCACCTTCAAATAGTGTGCAAGATTCGGTCTAACCTTTTCTTGAACTGATCCACAGAGGAACTGTTCACAACTTCTGAGGGTAGCCTGTTCCACGTGTCAGATCTTATAGGTAAATTAATTCCCACACACACTAGTGCTAAACCGTTTCAAATCCAATATCCAACCATTGTTGAGAGTTGAATTATTTAAACTAAACTTGCTTCTAAAATCGACATCATCGAACCCGTGTAAGAGTTTGAAAACCTCGATGAGTTGACCCCACAGCCTCCGAGGTTCCAGCGAAAACAAATTCAGGGCACGTAAGCGTCGATTGTAGCCCATATGCATAACGGAAGGGATTAACTTTGTCGCCCTCCCCTGGGCTCGCTCCAGCCTATCAATATCTTTCCTGAGGGTGGGCGACCAGAACTACACATCGTACTCCAGGTACGAACCAGGCCGAACCAGGGAATTGTACAGAGAGGGCACAATCTCCATGTTCCGAAATCGAAATTGCCTCCTGATATAACCCAACAGCTTCTGGACTTTCTTTTCCACCTGTACGCACTGTTTGGTGAACTTAAGGTCGCTGCTAATTAGCTCACCCAAGTCCTTTTCCAAATCAGTCGCCTCGATATTACTCCCCAACATGGAGTAGTCCGACTTGGGATTGGCGTAGCCAATGTGCATGACCTTGCATTTACCCAAGTTAAACGGCATTTGCCATTTTTCGAACCACTCTCCTATCCTACGTAGGTCCGCACGCAGTTGGTCGATCGCTTCAGGCGTCCCAACAATGGCCCCAAGCTTGGTGTCATCAGCGAATTTGGCGATCCTACTGACGATGCCACCGTCGATATCATTTAAGTAAATGATAACAACAGTGGCTCCAAAACGAAACCCTGAGGAACCTTGCTAGTGACCGAGGCCCAACCCGAGCTAGCCCCTTTAATTACAACCCTCTGCAGCCTATTCTTCAGCCAGTTTTCAGTCCAGCTACCTACTTCCCCACCGATACCCAGCGCGCGGACTTTCGCCATTAGCCGGCGGTGAGGTACCTTATCAAAGGCTTTCTGAAAGTCGAGATAAAGTATATCAATCGCCCTACTCTTATCGTACTCACTCCACATGACGTGGAAAAACTCGAGAAAGTTGATGAGACACAACCTATGCCGCCTAAACCCATGTTAGGAGTCCCCAAGCAGCTTGTCGGAATCCAAATGGTGAACGATCCTATCCGCTATTATCCCCTCTAATAAATTATTTACCTACAACCGAAGTGAGACTAATGGGACGATAGTTCCCTGAACTTTCGTGATCTCCTTTCTTAAAGATAGGGGTTACGTTGGCTTCCCTCCAGTCACCAGGCACCTGGCTCGTCTCCAACGATTTGTTGAAGACTGTAGCCAGGTGGGGAGCCACCTGGTCACGCACCTCCCGCAACACTCTGGGGAGGAACTGGTCTGGCCCAGGAGCCTTAAACGCGTTCAGTTTGTCTATTCTATCGTCAACGTCTGTCGCAGTATACTGAACACTATCCAGGCCAGCACCTTCGTGCCTCACGCCTGGTTCGGGGATGACGCGGGTGTCCTTCCTGGTGAATACTCCCGCAAAGTACTCATTCAGCACAGCGATGTCCGCGTCCGAGGTGCGCAGCGCGCCGCTGTGGTCCTTTAACGGACCTATCATGCTTCTAATAGGCTTTCTACTCTGATCATAACTGAAGAATTCTTTCGGGTTCCCTAGTTCTTCGTTACTTTTCGCTAGCCTAACCTTCGCCTTCACTTCCCTACACAGGCGGACATACGCCTCGGTGTTCTCATGGGAACGATTGGCCTTCGCCCTCCTATACGCAGCTTTCCTATTTCGGATAGCCGAAGCGAAGTCCCGACTGAACCACTTTGGCTGCGTTGAAGCAGGGGTAACCGGTTTTGAAGGTATGGCAGCAAAACGTTTTCGTAATCGGCCTAGCATTAAAAAGCACTGCACGGACCGAGCCTTCCCTATTCTGACCGTACCCTAGCACGATCCGTTTTCCGAACAGCCCTGATGTCGGGAGTTGAAGAGCCGTTCACCAACGAGGGGGGCATCTTCCGCAGGAGCCCGAGCCCCCTCCATCGGGTAAGGAGAGTTCCACCTGTACTTGGACGCACCCTTCAGTTGAAGGTATGTCCGCCAGCGGCTCAAGATCATCCCCCCCGATGCGGGCCCGTCTTCAATCCCCGGGTTAGAGAGAGAGAGAGAGTTACAAGTAAAAGAAGTACCTCAAAAGGCTTTGCGGCCCATACGGAGGAGGTACCAATGGTAACGGGTTCCAGGGAAAATTTTCTACACTCAAATAGTGTGCAAGATTTGGTCTAACCTTTTCTTGAAAAGGTCCACAGAGGAACTGTTCACAACTTCTGAAGGTAAACTGTTCCACGTGTCACAGATCTTATACGTAAAGTAATTCCCACACACACTAGTCCTAAACCGTTTCAAATCCAACTTCCAACCATTGTTGCGAGTTGGGTTATCATTTAAACGAAACATGCTTCTAAAATCGACATCGTTGAACCCGCGTAAGAGCTTGAAAACCTCGATGAGTTGACCGCGCAGCCTCCTAGTTTCCAGCGAAAACAAGTTCAGGGCGCGTAAGCGTCCGATTGTAGCCCACATGCCTAACGGAAGGGATTAACTTTATGGCCCTCGCCTGCACTCGCTCCAGCCTGTCAATATCTTTCCTGAGGGTGGGCGACCAGAACTGCACTGCATACTCCAGGTGCGGCCGAACCAGGGAATTGTACAGAGAGAGCACAATCTCCTTGTTCCGAAACTGAAATTGCCTCCTGATATAACCCAACAGTTTCTGGGCTTTCTTTTCCACCTCTACGCACCCGAGAGAGAGAGAGAGAGTTACAAGGAGTTACAAGGAAAAGAAGTACCTCAAAAGGCCTTGCGGCCCATACCGAGGAGGTACCAATGGCAACGGGTGCCAGGGAGAATTTTCTACACACTCAAATAGTGTGCAAGATTTGGTCTAACCTTTTCTTGAAATGATCAACAGAGGAACTGTTCACAACTTCTGAAGGTAAACTGTTCCACGTGTCAGAGATCTTATACGTAAAGTAATTCCCACACACACTAGTCCTAAACCGTTTCAAATTCAACTTCCAACCATTGTTGCGAGTTGGGTAATCATTTAAACTAAACATGGTACGAAAATAGACATCGTTGAACCCGTGTAAGAACTTGAAAACCTCGATGAGTTGACCGCGCAGCCTCCGAGAGAGAGAGAGTTACAAGGAAAAGAAGCACCTCAAAAGGCCTTGCGGCCCATACCGAGGAAGTACCAGTGGCAACGGGTGCCAGGGAAAATTTTCTACACACTCAAATAGTGTGCAAGATTTGGTCTAACCTTTTCTTGAAATGATCAACAAGGAACTGTTCACAACTTCTGAAGGTAAACTGTTCCACGTGTCACAGATCTTATACGTAAAGTAATTCCCACACACACTAGTCCTAAACCGTTTCAAATCCAACTTCCAACCATTGTTGCTAGTTGGGTTATCATTTAAACTAAACATGCTTCTAAAATCAACATCGTTGAACCCACGTAAGAGCTTGAAAACCTCGATCAGTTGACCGCGCAGCCTCCGAGTTTCCAGGGAAAACAAGTTCAGGGCGCGTAACCGTCGGTTGTAGCCCATATGCTTAACGGAAGGGATTAACTTTGTGGCCCTCGCTTGCACTCGCTCCAGCATGTCAATATCTTTCCTGAGGGTGGGCGACCAGAACTGCACAGCATACTCCAGGTGCGACCGAACCAGGGAATTGTACAGAGAGAGCACAATCTCCTTGTTTCGAAACTGAAATTGTCTCCTGATATAACCCAACACCTTCTGGGCTTTCTTTTCCACCTCTACGCACTGTTTCGTAAACTTAAGGTCGCTGCTAATTAGCACACCCAAGTCCTTTTCCTAATCAGTCGCCTCGATATTACTCCCCAACATCGAGTAGTCCGACTTGGGATTGGCGTAGCCAATGTGCATCACTTTGCATTTACCCAAGTTAAACGGCATTTGCCATTTTTCGGACCACTCTCCTATCCTACCTAGGTCCGCACGCAGTTGCTCGATCGCTTCGGGCGTCCCAACATTGGCACCAAGCTTGGTGTCAGCGAATTTGGCGATCCTACTGACGATGCCACCGTCGATATTATTTATGTAAATGATAAACAACAGTGTCCCCAAAACGGAACCCCGAGGAACGCCACTAATGACCGAGGCCCAACCCGAACTAACCCCTTTAATTACAATCCCCTGCCGCCTATTCTTCAGCCAGTTTTCAATCCACCTACCTACTTCCCCACCGATACCCAGCGCGCGGACTTTCGCCATTAGCCGGCGGTGAGGTACCTTATCAAAGGCTTTCTGAAAGTCGAGATAAAGTATATCAATCGCCCTACTCTTATCATACTCACCCAACATGACGTGGAAAAACTCGAGCAAGTTGGTGAGACACGACCTATGCCGTCTAAACCCATGTTGGGAGTACCCAAGTAGCTTGTAGGAATCCGAATGGTGAACGATCCTATCCGCTATTATCCCCTCTAATAATTTACCTACAACTGAAGTGAGACTAATGGGACGATAGTTCCCTGGAATTTCGTGATCCCCTTTCTTAAAGATTGGGGTCACGTTGGCTTCCTCCAGTCACCAGGCACCTGGCCCGTCTCCAACGATTTGTTGAAGACTGTAGCCAGGTGGGGAGCCACCTGGTCGCGCACCTCCCGCAACACTCTGGGGAGGAACTGATCTGGCCCAGGAGCCTGAAACGCGTTTAGTTTGTCTATTCTATCGGCAATGACTGTCGCGGTACATCGAACACTATCCAGGCCAGCACCTTCGTGCCTGACGCCTGGCTCGGGGATAACGCGGGTGTCCTCCCTGGTGAACACTCCCGCAAAGTACTCATTCAGCACATTACCGATGTCCGCGTCCGAGGTCCGCAGAACGCCGCTGGGGTCTTTTAACGTTCCTATCATGCTTCTAATGGGGTTTCTACTATTAACATAACTGAAGAACTCCTTAGGGTTCCCCTCGCAGAGTCCTGCCATCCGTAGTTCTTCGTTACGTTTCGCTAGCCTAACCTTCGCCTTTACTTCCCTATACAGGCGGACATACGCTTCAGTGTTCTCATGGGAACGATTGGCTTTCGCCCTCATATACGCTACTTTCCTATTTCGGATAGCCGAAGCGGTCACGATTGAACTACTAAGGCTGCGTTGAAGCAGGGGTGACCGGTTTTGAGGGTATGGCAGCAGACTGCAGCACCATAAACTCGTCCCGGAATGCACTCCACACTCCCTCAACATCGCCGCCCACCTCTAACCATATCTCACCTACGCTATCCCAGAGGCTAACAAAGTCCGCCCGCTGTAGATCGAGCTTACTGCCTCTCGAGTTACTACGCTTTACCCGAGGGACGCACACACGAAACCTAATCAGACCGTGATCACTCCCGCCCAACGATTCGTCAACGGTGAGGCCAGTGACGAGGTTGTCTTCGGTCGTGAATACTAAGTCTAGAACGCTTTCGCCTCGTGTAGGCTCATTGACCCACTGAGTGAGAAAGTTCTCATCAGCAAAGTTAACTAGCCTCCTCCCTTCAGCATCAGCAGTCCTGTCTTCCCTCTTTATGCCGCGACAGTTGAAGTCTCCTAAAACTACACACACCCTATCCCCTTGCAGGCTACTGAGTTCGGTGTACAAGGCTGTATCCTCCTCGAGGAGGAGATGCGGAGGTCTGTACACCAAGATTAACCTATAGTTCGTCCCTCCCACATTTAGATCGACGCCAAGCAGCCCGGAACTGGCAGTCAAACGGACTCAACGTGTCCCTGACGTATATTAGTACCCCACCCCCCTCCCTACGGGTGCGGTCTTTACGAAACATTCTATACCCGGGAATTTCGAACTCCCCAACGTAGTCCCTACGATCAGTATGAATCCAGGACTCGGTGATAGCAACGATATCCTGGTATTCTGATGCTAAGAGCGCTCGTAACTGGCAAAACTTATTCCTAATTGACCTAGCATTAAAAAGCATTGCACGGAGGGAGCCTTCCCTATTCTGACCGCCCCCTAGCACGACCCGTTTTCCGAACATCCAGGGCTGTCGGGAGTTGAAGAGCCCCTCATTAACGAGGGGGCAACTTCCACAGGAGCCTGAGCCCCCTCCAACGTCGAAGTCGGGTCACCCACCTGTAGCTGGACGCTCCCTTCAGTTGTAGGTACGTCCGCCACCGGCTCATCACCATCTCTCCTCGGTGTGGCCCCATCATCTCTCCCCGGACTCGACCTCACCATTCTGTATAGGTGCCGGTCGAGCAGCGCGCCTAGCACACCTTTACCCTTGTTATTGAGGTGGCCACCATCCCTCTGGTAAAGGTCCCACCTACCCGAAAATGCGTCGAAGGGGTCAATAAACCTCACGCCCAGCGGGACCCACAAGTCTTGCACCCTCTCGTTGATGTCAATGACCTTACTGAGTGCGTGGTCACTGGCATTCATTCGCGGTAAAATACCCATTAACATTCCCCTGTCTGTCTTCAGTTTTAGATCATCCACAAGATACATGATCTCGGTGATGATCCCCTCTGAAAGACCTACCCTACCGCCTTTGAGGAACAGGTCGTTGCCACCAGCGTGGACAACGATCGCAGTCCTCCGACTAGCCACGCGCACCTTCTCTACCTCCTTCCTTAAGTGCGCCATTCCCCGCCCAGGTAAGCACCTTACCTTCCTCCCATCCCTGTTTGCAGAAGCAAAGTACTTCTCCTGGCCCCTGATCTGCGAGTCCCCAATCAAAACGGTGTCTTCCTCCTTCGAGCACAGGAGACTAAAGCGGTTGGAGGTCCTGACAGGGGCAACTTGGGTCTGAGGCTTCGGCTTCGCAGCCTTCTTGCCCGAGACCTTTCGAAACCCGTCGCCACCTATAGACGCAGTTACACCACCCGGCCCACCCCGACCGGTAGCTACGCTACATCCTTCGATTTCTTTGGGCCATCAGGAGAAGAGAGAGAGAGAGAGAGAGAGAGAGAGAGAGAGAGAGAGAGAGAGAGAGAGAGAGAGAGATTTGAATGTAGAACATTTTTGTCTGTAAAATCTGCCCTTCTTGATGTCTTTAATAAAACGAGTCACCGGAAACACTCTGTGAAGAGAGGAGAAAGGAATATCGTATCAAATTAAACTGTTTTTTGTTGCTATGGAGACGTATCTCAACGACCTACATCAAATGACTCCTAATTTAATTGTAATTAAATTATTAAATTTTGTGCGTTATTCCTCGAGTCTCATCCACTTTTTGACTAATGGAAATCTCATTTAATCCCGTTGTCATGACAACAAAAACTAGAGGGTTTGTCCCCCCCTCGAGATAATTTTTTTGTTCTTGTGTCGTATCTGCATTTTTAAAATAGTTTTTGTTTTCCTTTGTGCGGAAACCTCGCATGAAAGATGGCTGATAAATGGGCGTGCGGCGGAGGAGGCAAAGCGACCATCCCGTCCAAAGACAAATTAACATCTTATTTGTCCGAGACTTTTATAAGAGCGAGCATCTTACGAGGAAGAGCCAACTAAATTTGCGCTTTTGAAAGGAGATGAGAACTTTGAATGAGCCTTTCCGCCTTTTTTTTTCGTTGTTAGGAGTAGGGGAGAAAAGCGGGGAGATATTAAGGCGGGGTATGTCTCTATACGAGGAAGGATCTCCCTTAACAATGATTCATTACGTTAAACGCAATCTACTTGTATGCCAAGTGGGATGATCGTGGTGATCATTCGATTACTATGCAAGGAACTACATATTTGAACGTACCACACTTTGCATGCATCTGATAACCTCCCAAACTCTCCAACTCTTTCCCCCCTCACACACACACACACACACACACACACACACAAGCAGACTCGCAGACATGAGACACTCATGCAGAAAGACAAAGAACTGAGATAATTTCAATTTAAAAAAATTAGCCCCAGTGAAGGATGGTAGAAAACAATATAAAATATTGATACACTGTTTTCAGTGAACAGGCATTTTAAAGTCAAAAGCTCTTCGCAGATCAGGAAAGCACGTTTTGGTGTTCTTTAAAAAGTTTTTTTTTTCAATAAGAGGAAAGAAGCGTGAACTTTGAATAGTTAATTAACCCTAGAAAGCCAGCGTAGCCTATTAAAATAAGCCATTTAAATAGGCCAAGTACACTTGTGTTTCTGGAAATGACGTGTCTCTTATTGTTCGCGAGTTTATTATTGTTTAGTAACAATAAATTGTTTAATTCAACCTATAAATGTAAGTTTCATTGTCGGGTTAGGTAGACCGGACACTAGTTGCTGTGTGTGCGGTCCCGCGAAGTCTTCTCCTAGGGTTAAGATAAGAATAGTTAAAACGTGAACAGGTTTAGATTGCGTTCCGCTTAACTCGAACTAAATTAATTCTTATTACTGTTACCAAAATGGACAGACCAGCTTTAATTACTTTGTGGAGTCTCGATTTTTTTTTAATTCGGGAAGGAGGGGCCAAGGGCGAGCGCCCGTAAAAACTCTCCTTCCATAGAAGAAGGAGAGAGCCGAAATCAAGGCCTCCGAGGCTTAACGATGCCATTTTATATATATATATAAATTTTGAATTGTGTGGTGCGTAAGGTGCGTGTATGTGCAGTGCAGTGAGGAAAAGAGGGAGAGTTGTGTGTTTGAGAACATGTTGGACTGCTCGCAGGGTAGATGAGGCACGGAAAAGGATATCAGCTAAGGAGGACAGTGACAGGAGAAACGGGAAGTTCCAGCAATCATTGTCTCCTGTCTAACACCCCTTCCCCACTTCCTCCCGGAGTACTTCCCTGGTCGATTGGTGTCTACAATCTCCTCCTATAAGGAAGTGTGTGTGTTTGAATTGTACGAGGGTAATTCAATAAGTATCCACACTTTATTTTCACAATTTTATTTTCACATCTGATAGATTATAAACACTTCTCAACATAGTCTCCCTGTTTCTCAATACACTTAGTCCAGCGATCTACAAGCTTCCTAATGCCATCACAAAAGAATGTTTTTGGCTGTGTGCGTAGTCAGTCATGCACCGCCTTCTTCAGGTCATCATCGCCTTGGAATCGCTGACCTCTCAAAGCGTTTTTTAGTGGTCCAAACAGGTAAAAATCGGAAGGTGCCAAGTCTGGACTGTAGGGTGGATGGTCGAGAACTTCAAATTTAAGTTCTTGAAGGCATTTTCTAGTCTGTGCAGCGGTATGAGGGCGCGCATTGTCGTGTAACAGAATAACACCTTCCGACAATATCCCTCTCCGTTTTGTGCGAATTGCCTGCTTAACTCATTCCGAAGCATGTCAGAATACGATGCACTTGTTACTGTAGGTAGTTTCACTCTCTAGGTAATGTTCAAGGATAGGGCCTCGTGTATCCCAAAACAGTGTTAGCATAACTTTACTTGCTGACGGCTGCGCTTTGAATTTCCTTGCAACGGGAGATGTTGGATGCTTCCATTGCATGCTCAGTCGTTTGCTTTCTGGTCCATAGTGATGAATCCAGATTTCATCTCCAGTGATAATGCGCTCCAAAAAGTTTTCACCTCATTGTGATACTGCGCCAAAAGACGAGAGCCAGACGTCCATACGATTACGCTTGTGCTCTTCTGTCAACTGGCGATGATGAAGGAGGCGGTGCATGACTGGCTACGCACACAGCCAAAAACATTCTTTTATGATGGCATTAGGAAGTTCGTAGATCGCTGGACTAAGTGTATTGGGAAACAGGGAGACTATGTTGAGAAATGATGTGTTTATAATCTATCAGATGTGAAAATAAAAAGTGCGGATACTTATTGAATTACCCTCGTATGTAGGATATATTTGAGAGAATATTTTTACTTTGTAAATTTATTCGAGTTGAAGGCAAGTTTTTGTATTTTGTCAAAACAGTCTTCACTAAATTGCTACGAAAGTAATTGTTTAAATTAGTCAAAAGCGAAATGGAAGAAGCGCGTGCATCCAAAATGGCAAAACGTTGTTTTCGTCCTTTCGCTTGAACGCCACTCTTTTTGCAAGAACAGATGTGCAATATATATATATATATATATATATATATAAAATGGAAAGTGTGTGTGTGTTTGTTTGTTTGTTTGTTTGTTTGTTTAATAAAAGTGCATATTGAGAAATAATAAACGATTGGTTTCCTTTAATAAAAGTTGTAAGGTGTTAATTTATTAATATTGACGAAGAGTGTAATGTCATCACTGCTTCATTTCAGACACATTAAATCGTGTAGTCAACAATTTAACCGCCATCTTCGGACAAACTTCTCTATTATCGATTGTTCGTTCAATACTAATGACTTTAAACTCTTGCATGGAGTTTCTGTATGCTGATAAATGAAGGCCTTAACACCTTAATTAAATGATAACCAATCGTGTGTATATATATATATATTATATATGGGATTGAACTCAGAATGGTCCCCTGAGGTTTTTTATGATACACACGGACCGTGCATGGAAAAAGGAACTCTTCTGGGAAAATTAAATCCACTATAGTCCGAATAAGTAATGGTAAATAACAAACACTATAGTTTTTCTTTTGCATGATGTTAGCCCGACGTGGGCAACGGGTTACTCGTAAAGAGGCCCCAGAAATATAGTTTCCCTCACCAGCTATCTGCAAAGCAGATAGGATCCAGCTTTGGGACAAGATCCAGGGTTTAAAGCATCCCAGGCCAACTATAATCAGAACCTCAATATAAGCAAAAGACTCGTTGCATTCACGTCGGAGTGAAAACATCAAAGAAAACGGGTAACTATTGTATTTTTAGCCAAAAACCAAAACTTAAACGCGCAATGGACCACATTCAACTAGCCTGATCGCTGCACCAGTTTCTGCTTTCCCCACCCCACCCCCAATGGTACCAGTCATTAAAACTTTTCCGTAATATCCTACTGTACACGTATCTGTGGATAATGTACGGTCTTGACTCAGAACAGTTCACAAACTGCAGCTGTAATTTTGTATGCATGATATGCAGTATGCTTTTAGGACCTTTTTACGCGTGAAAATCTCGCATAAAAGCCCTTTTTAAGTTTCATTTCGTCTAGCTCTACGGCAGTTCACGCATATACCATAGATCTTCCCCGAACACGCGACTCGTGTCGCGCGGTGCTTATCCCGTCAGCATGACTCCAGATTTGAAAAAATTTACTGGAGCACAGCTCTGAATTTACTTTTTTTCCCCCTTACACCACTAGATAGGTTAATGATAGTAAACTCTTGAATTGACGACATACCAATTACAAATTGTTTTAGCTAAACATAATAATACAATAATGTACAGTTTATAACTCGCCTTAAGTTTATTTATTCATTGCAGCAGCAATGTATTGATTTACACTTGCTTAAATGGGCTATGGAAATGTCAAATTTGTTGCTTTTTGCTTTATTAGATTTGGATGCAACACTTGAACTTGAAGGCATATTTTGACTCTTCTCTTTATTAACCACAACAGCTTGGTGAGTTTCTTTTGTTAGGCGCAAAATTGCATTCAATGTCTTCTGGATTTGGGAATTTTCAAATTCCTCTAAAGCAGTTTTGTTAGTCTGATGCGCAGATTCCTCACTTACCTTTTGTTTCTTAGGTGGAGGAGAAGCACTTTCTTCAGTCTGTGAAACATCTAGTGAAAAAGTTTCATTTTCTAGATTAGCAGTTGATGAAGTTGGTTCATTTTTCTGAGGTCTAGCACTAGCACATTTTGTGAACAAACTAAATGACTGCTTTGCCGTATCTCTTTGCTGCACTTCATCCTGGTATTTCTTTACTGCAATATCTAAGCTGTGGGCCCAAACTCTGGGACCTCTTGTATTGTAACAAATATTTTTTTTTTAATTAAAATGTTCCTCCCAGTTTTGCTTCTTTGAATATTTGTTCTTGCATTGACCACAAAAGTAACCCCTTTTAACACCCTCACTTTTCTCTCCAACTTCATCAATATTAGGATCCATTATTGATTATTGACTACCTGAAAAAATACAAAATAAGTAAAAGTTAGTAAATATAGTATGGTAAAAGTGAGTAAAAGTAAGTAAATATAGTACAATGAAAGTAAGTAAAAGTAAGTGCTTTAAACTTAGTAAAAGTAAGGAAGAGTAAGTAAAAGTAGGTAAGTTAAAGTAAGTGAAAGTAAGTTTAAACTTAACTAAACTTTTCAATTCTAGAGTCATGGTGGATTACTTAAAACCGCACAAGTAATTATCTGGCCAATTTATCAAACCTGGCCGAGATCAATGGAACATAGTCCAATCCTGATAATTTTATATTAAAAAAATATACGTTTTAATAAAATTTTAATTATCAAAACATTGAAGCTTAACAAAAAATAAAAATAATTGTTAAATATGGAATTACCAACTAAACTTAAAATAACTAAATTTGTAATTTAAAAAAATTGGTTTGTACAAGAACGTATACGCAAAAAAATTGCATAACGTCTAGCGGATGAACAAAACCCAAACCCAAATTTACTTTTTCTCATGGTCAAATTTACTGGAGCAATGCTCCCAAGATCCCAGGAATCTGGAGTCATGATTCCCGTGGACAGACGGATATAAAATTTCCCCTTTTCGCGATTACTAACGCGACCTAAAACGGAAATGACCTCATCCAGTCGTAGTAGAATCGAAGTAAGAAGAGTAATTCCCAAATACCCTCCCCATTCATGATCCATATTTATGCCCTTGAAGGCATATTCAATAACTACACGCGCACTGGCACCCCTCATCTGAGAAAAATTAACTATTCCACTGCGGGCGTTAACTCCGAAATGAAAAAAAAAAATATGCAGTAGATAAGAGGGTTCTGCTTATGCGGTGGTACTGGCTTCAATCAAGTTACAACTTCCTCTATTCCAGCCCCGCAGCGAGCCTTAAACGCTCGTGAATGTTTCCCTTCCCAAAAAAGGTATAGGTCCTATCTAAACACGGAGAACAAATGTTTTGTTCAGCTTCGCATTTGCGGGGAAAGAAAATTTCGGAGGATGAGCGTCACTTGTCATTGTATTTTTTTTACGAGACACGATACGTAATAAGAGGGGAAACCATTTTTTCCCATTATTTATTTTTAGCAAGGTTTTGTTTTTGTTTGGGATTTATTTTGCACTAATTTATAACACACACACACACACACACACACACACACACACACACACACACACTGTATATCCCTCCTGTCTTATTCCTTATTATGAGCAAGCACTATGAATCGCACCGCCATGTCATATTACACGAAACTTGAATGAGAAAATTAAAGTTATTCATTAAAGTTATCACATTTTTTATTATTATTATTATTAATGGTTGCTTGAAATTAATGTATTTTGCCATTAAATGTTCTGTTCTGAATTTAGAATTAATTTGTCATTCGGCTTCACTTTCTGAAAGGGAAGGAAGGCATCTCATTAAATACAGATAATGTTAATTCGGATATACAGTTATGTAATAAGCGTGTAAAAAAGTTTATAGGTTATTACGTGTGTGTGTGTGTGTGTGTGTGTGTGTGTGTGTGTGGTGTGTGTGTGTGTGTGTGTGTGTGTGTGTGGCGGAAGTTGTCGTCGTGTTTATGAATATTTCGTGTATCATGTTTTTAATCCTTGTGTAGTTTTTAGTTATTTTTTGTTAATGAGAGATTACCATAAATTTTCAAAGTAAAAAAATTACTGAATTTTTACACCGTTTATAGGGCGTTATAAATATTAAAAATTCACAAAATTTTCTTTTTAGGTGCATTGTTTTTTAGTTAGGATTTTTTTGTGGTGTGTAAAATTATACTTAACAAAATTTTTCAAAATATTTTTTTTTCTCTTTTATACAAAATTATATAGAATTTTCCGACCTGTCTTTGAAAATATGCAGTATATATATATATATATATATATATATATATATATATATATATATATATATATACACACACACACACCTTTCAATTTGAAGTTGGGGAAAATATCGAAATTTTTCAGTAAAAGTCCAATAATATGTACAAAATTATTTAATTTTACCTGAAAATTCTTCAGTATATAATTCAAAACATGCTGAAACTCACCAATTGACCAATTTGGAAAGAAATATGCCGTGCACGTTTTGTTCTGTGCACTGGAAGTTGACTCTCCTTTTCAAATCTAATTGGGACGGGATTTACTTCTAAATAAATGCATTTTATTATACTTCAAAGTTTTTGTGTATATATAAAAAAAAGACTTATCCATTGAATTTAGTAAGAAATTTTGCTTTACATAAATGGATAATACACAAAAGTAAATAAATTTTGGGTTTTAAAATTTTTTCATAGAATTTATGTACAGGGTGGCCCATAAGTTCCATCGAGTTATAATTAAAGCGAAAATACAAAAAATTAAACGAAGTAAAAAGTTTATAATAAGTCTAGAAGTATTTATTGATTATTCAAAGCGCAAAATATAACCAACTCGACAAATATTCTTTCTTTAATAATCGATTACTACGTCAGTGTGAGCTCCGCTAGATAGATTTTCGATTTAATTATAATCGATTGGTACTTATGGGTCACCCTGTACTCTCTTCTTAAGATATAAGTGGGTGCAACTTTTTCCCCGAGTCATCTGATTATTGAGGTTCACCATTCAGTAATGTTTAATTTTTTTTTGTATGGAG
Source organism: Bathynomus jamesi (assembly GCA_023014485.1). Lineage (NCBI taxonomy): Eukaryota > Metazoa > Arthropoda > Malacostraca > Isopoda > Cirolanidae > Bathynomus > Bathynomus jamesi. Next base: position 153,211 of record JAJOZX010001120.1, read on the forward strand.
ACATTCCGTTAGACCAGGAGTTCCCAATTAGTTTTCAACGTTACCACATTCTGAAAAAGCTTCAAGTCCTCGTTACCCCTGACCGCTGTTCAATCAGAAGGACGCCACAAATTTTTTTACCTGGGAAAGAGAGAGAAACTCACTATTTCAGTCACATTTTAATTTATCAAACTACAAACAGCAGTGCAACATTGTCGAACATCAACACACACACAGCAGAAACAACTCATTCATAGATAAAGTGACATTTCCTATCGTTGATCATCTGATTCAAGCGCGGCCACAGCTTCGTGAGTGCGCAACTGATGTCGTTTTTCTGGCTGCAGCCCGTTTCTGTGTTTACTTTTCGCGCATAACAGGGCAGAAAATCCTGCCTCGCACGGGTAAGTGGTTCGCAAATGGGAACAAAATCATCGCCGCAGTCGTACTGGCCATGGAGTATTCTCCCTCCCGAGCGGTCCAAAAGAAAGACAACTTTGACTGCTCACTTTCGAAGCTGATCTAGAGAAGCTTGTCGGTCTTCATTTCAATGAGTTCCTCCACCAAACCAGATGGCTCTTTTGGAATTTTTCCGATTGGGTAAAAATTCCAAATTCAGAACACGTGCACCAATTTGGCAGCAAATTTGAATTGTTCGTTTGCTCGTTGGCTTTCGGATTTTCGATACATTCGTATTTTTAAATTTCGAATTTTTATAATTTGACTGTATTGCCTCCTCGTTACCCCAGAAAAATGTCAAATTTTTTAACTTTTGAAGGTATTTCGTCGAAATATGCGCGTTTTTTACTTTTATCGCTTAGCCATTTCTTCCCAGGAGGGTCTTATATTCTGTTAAATATTTCCTAATTCTCTTTTACTTCGCATCCAAAGTTTCATATTTTGTCGCACTTTTCAGTCTTTTTTTTTTTGTGTGTGTTAAGAGTTCATGCATATTTTTATGCTAAATACTATCCTATTTTATTATAATCCTTCTTATTATTCTATATTTTTGTCCCTTCAGGTCCATCTTATCAATCTAGTTCCGTTCCATTTTTTTTTTAGCTTGTTCTTACCGTGCTGTGATATTTCGTCCATTTTTGTTCCGTCCTGTCCCGCCTTGTTCAGCCTTGTTTCATCGTGTCCTTTCTTGGCGTTTTGCTTCGTTCGTTACTCGAATGTGTAGTACCTAATTGTTTCTTTCAAACTCTTGACTCTCGCGGTCTTTTGATCCTATCCTCTCGCGTCTCGTACCTTTTATCGTTTGTGACTCGTCACCTCGTTCGTAATCAACGTTGAACGACAAATGTCAAGCGTTTAAGGGCGCCATCATTTTTGAGTTGCATCCAGCCTCGCTTTTCGTCCATCCGTTCAAAGAACCTCCTCTTATATTTTGCATACTACGCGTGTTCAGTGTAAAACTTTTAAAAGGTTTATAATTTAGCATCCCCCCGCCCTGTCGTTGGGGGGGGGGGGGGGGGTAAAGGGGAAATCGGTCGGACAGAAACCTTAAAAACGATACGGCACCGATGGAACTTGTTCCCCGAAACAAATTTCAAGTAGGAAAGTTTAATTATTAATACATAAAAAACAACAAATTTGGAATCTTGGAATATATATATATAATATATATATATATATATATATTATATATATATATATATACACACACACGCGTTTGGAAACTGACATCTCTTGTGGATCATATTTTTAATGATTTGGATTAATCATTTAGATAGTTAAAAAGATAGAGAAAAGAGAGGAAGTGGGAAGTTGCATTGTTTTTTAAGAAAGTTGTGAAGTTATACCGTTATCGAAGGAGGAAGTAAAACCAGTAATAAGAGACGGTAAATTGTTTATTAACTAAATAAATTGGTTTTATAGCTTGGGAAAAAGTGACGTAAAGATAGAAGTAGGAGTATTAGATAAGATAAAGAGTAAAAGTTACGGAGGGTAAAACCTTTTTTTTAAAGTTTTGTAATGAAATTAAATAAGGGGAAATTAGGTTGCTCTCTTTAAAATTTTAGCACTTTTCCTCCCTAGCTCACATATATATATATATATATATATATATATATATATATATATATATATATATATATATATATATATATGAAAATTATTTCACGAAAGTAACACGTGAAAAATATTTAGGATGAATAAAACCACGAAGGAAAGGAAACACAAAACGGTGCTCAAGCGCTTTCGTCTAATGACATCCTGAGTGTTCCTGAGGATGTCATTAGACGAAAGCGCTGAGCACCGTTTTGTGTTTCCTTTCCTTCGTGGTTTTATCATCATATATATATATATATATATATTAGTGATGGATCGAATGGTCGGTTTTTCACAACCGCGGTTGCGGTTGTGTTTGCGGTTGTCGAATTTTTTCCAACCGCGGTTGCGGTTATCATATACTAGGAAAAATGCGTAATTATTAACTGGATTTAGCCACTATAGTGCGATTTAGCCACACTTGGTACATAATATATACTAAATAGTATTTATTTAGTAAATACCTTATGTTGAACACAAGTTTTGCAATACACCGCTACCGCTATTTGTGTGTTGCAAAACTTGTGTTCAACATAAGGTATTTACTAAATAAATACTATTTAAATGAAGTATATTCTAACTTATATAGCTATTATGAAAGAATAGGTCAAATTAATTAAAACCATATTTTGCACTAAGTGTGTTACCAGGATGAGGGACGAGGACCCATCGCACTGTTCATCCCACCTACCACTTTCCCCAGCCTCCACCCATTGGAAAGTTATGGATTATTATCATTTGAAAAACTGATGTCAAACTTAATGACAGGCAGTGTGAATTTCAAGAATAATATTTTTGCTGCATTTTCACCTTTCAAGCGGCAACGCCTCATCGTACAACGTTCCCGCTCCACGCATAAGGAGACCCATCATTTTCTTTTTAAAAAAGAAATATTTCTAATTAACCTAAAATTAAAATTAACTAAGCTTTTACAACCGCAACCGCACTTATGGAACGGCGGTTGCGGTTACGGTTGCGGTTGTGAATTTTTGTGCGGTTGTAGTGCGGTTGCGGTTGCGGTTATTCGATCCATCACTAATATATATATATAAGGTTGTAATATATATTCTGCTCGAATTTTTAGTTTATTCACAACAAAAATTAAATGACATAATGACAAATTAATCATCAATATAATTCCCTTCTTTTTCTATAACCTCCTCCCACCTGTAGAAAAGTTTTTTTATGCCACGTTCGAAGAAATCCCTTGGTTTCGAGTTAAAAAAAAGCGATCACTTCGTTTTCGATAGCTTCCCTAAATTGCAACTTTTGTCCATCTAGGTGGTGTTGCAGACTTCTGAATAAATGGTAGTCTGAAGGTGCGATGTCCGAAGAATAAGGTGGATGAGGCATTTTTTCCCAACCAAATGCCTCCAATTGGGCAATGGTGATTCGAGCAGTGTGAGGGTGCGCGTTATCCTGGTGGAATAGAACACCTCTGCGATTAATTAATGCGGAACGTTTTTCTTGTAATGCCATCTTCAATCGTTGGAGTTGTTGACAGTAGACTTCAGCTGTGATTGTTTGGTTATCTGGCAGAAGCTCAAAATGAATAATTCCTTGCATATCCCACCAAACGCATAGCAAGATTTTCTTTGGATGGGGTCCATTCCTTGGCTGAGGTTCAGGCTTTGTTTGACGGCTAAGCCACTGATGTCGACGCTTAATATTGTTATAGAGGACCCATTTTTCACCACCAGTGACGATCCGATTCAAAAACGGTGCCTGCAGTTGCCGAGAATGCAGTGATGTGCAAATATCGATTCGATGTTGAAGATTCGCTTGTGACAAAGCATGCGGAACCAATTTTCCAACCTTCACTACTTTTCCTAACAGCTTCAAATGACGATGAATGGTCATATGGCTAACGCCGAGTTGCAGGTCAAGTTCTCTTACAGTTACCGTTGGGTTTTCCTCCACTGTTGCTTTCAGCAACTCTTCATCTAACTCATTTGGTCGTCCTGTTCGTTGATAACACTGGTCGACAACAATTTTGTCACAAGGGTTTTGATGGGTGTTCTAAGTGTACTTTTTCATGCTGAATCTAAATATGAAATCAGATTTTTCTATCAGGCTTAGTTTACTTGTGACGCTATGTCCATTTTTTCCTCATTTAGCATGATCACCGGATAAAAAAATAATAACATTATATATAATTAAGTATATAACAATATTATAATATAAAACATTATAAAAATAATAAATATAATGATATATTATATTAATTAATATAACTATAATAAAATATATTAATATTAATATATATGTTGTATTAATTTTTCTGTAAAATTAGTACAATTTATTCCTTTGGGGAGAAAGTTCTGATAATGCTGGCAGGATAAATTTGGTCGGAGCCTAGTTTCTGTGTGTAGAGCAGCTCCAAGTCAGTCTGCTTGTAAATGTCACAGTGTTAACAGTTAGTGTCTGTTGCTTCTTGTTAATTTTACACCAGTGTTGTATTCATATAGATGTTTTGTAATGCCGCGGAACTGTCTGAATCATCCTAATTCCTTTTGTTATGTATGTGGTGATCTAACTTTAAAATCCCAGAAACGTAACTTTACACCATTAGTAAAAAAATGCTATGAACTTTATTTCGGATGTAAAGTAGGCGATCAGGACAAGAGTTGGGCCCCTCACATTTGTTGTGTGACATGTGTAAGACTACTTACAGGATGGCTAAACGGTTCACGTCACATGCCATTTGCTATTCCAATGATTTGGCGGGAACCCAAAGATCACACAACAGACTGCTATTTCTGCCTGGTAAATACAAAGGGGATCACTTCAAAAACAAAGAGCCTTATGAAATACCCTAATCTACCGTCTGCAATGAGACCAGTTCCCCACAATGCTCAACTTCCAGTACCAAATCCTCCTGAACATGTAAGTTTAAGTGATGAGGAATCAAACGTAGCTGTAGCATATCACGAGGAAAAAGATGAAGACATTTCTGATCCAACATTCCAGGCTACCTGTTCCTCCAATGAACCACATTTACTGTCACAAGGAGATCTAAATGACCTAGTTCGTGATTTGAAATTATCTAAGAAGCAGGCTGAACTTTTAGGTTCAAGATTAAAGGGTTGGAATCTACTGCAACGTGACACTAAAGTTTGTTTTTCCGCAGCCGCCATGATGAATTCAAAGAATGGTTCTCCCATGAAGATGGACTTGGTTTTGTAAAGATGTTAATTCAGTCATGGGGGCTCTTGGTCATGAACATAACGTGGATGAGTGGCGATTGTTCATTGACTCCTCAAAAGTCAGCTTGAAAGCAGTCCTTCTTCACAACGGAAATAAATTTCCTTCTGTACCTATTGCACATGCTGCAAACATGAAAGAGTCATACGACAACATGAAGTTGCTTTTAGAAAAGTTTCAGTATCAGAAATATAAGTGGAATATCTGTGGAGATCTGAAGGTCATTGCACTTTTGCTAGGGTTGCAGCTAGGTTACACCAAGTACTGTTGTTTTTTATGTGAGTGGGACAGTAGGGACAAGCAAAACCACTACGTTAAGAAGGATTGGCCAAAACGCACCTCACTTGTTCCAGGCAAAAAAAATGTTGTGAATAGTTCACTTGTTGACCCTGAGAAAGTGTACCTTCCTCCTTTGCATATCAAGCTTGGACTTATGAAAAACTTTGTTAAAGCGATGGATAAAGCGCAAACAGGATTCACATACTTGAGAAATAAGTTTCCCCGGATCAGTGATGCCAAGATTAAAGAAGGCATTTTTGTAGGCCCTCAGATCAGAGAATTGTTAAGAGATGAGAGATTTGAAGGAGAGTTGAATGAAGTTGAGAAAGCTGCGTGGCAGAGTTTCAAAAGTGTCTGCACAAATTTTTTGGGAAATCACAAGGCCGAAAACTATCCTGAAATAGTAGGAGATCTTCTTAAGTCTTACCAAGCAATGGGGTGCAATATGTCATTAAAGGTTCAGTTCATTTCTTGGACTCTCACTTGGACTTTTTTCCGGAAAACCTGGGTGCGGTAAGCGACGAACATGGTGAGCGTTTTCATCAGGATATTTCTGCCATGGAAAACCGTTACCAAGGCAAATGGAGCCCCAGTATGCTGGCTGACTATTGCTGGACTCTTAAGAGAGCCATGCCTGAGGCAAAGTACAGCAGAAAATCAAAACAAGCTACTTTTTAAACTACAGGTATGTCTTTTCGATCATATTTTAATAAGTATGTAACTATATGGGTTTTTAAAAATTAAATTGCATGTCACACAAAAACCAGACCTGATAGAGAAATTTTACAAACTTATTTGGATTCAGCACAGAAAATACTATAAGAATAAGGTATTTTCATTCTTGGGACACGAAAAAATTTTTTTTTTGTTGCCCAGTGTAATCTTTCAGACTGAAGTCTCCATTTCTGAACTTCTCAAACCATCTCCTACACATCCATTCGCTTACAATATCATTTCCATAAACTCTTTGAATGTTTCTTGCGGATTCACTAGCGTTAGATACTTTATGGAACTCATACAGCATCACATGTCGAATATGCTCTTTCGTGGGCTCCATGTTTTTTCAATTACTGTAATATCGTAGGGGTGGCGTTGTAACTGTATGAAAAACACCAGAGAAGATATTCATTAGCCTAAGTCATTCTGTATCGTGATAAAACGTGTGCAAACATGTCGCCACGTGTATTTTGCAACATTTCTAAAACTAATTCACATTATCTTGAGGTTATTCTATTATTTATCGCCCGTTTTCTAGTCGAGCAGAATTTGTTACAACCTGATCTCTATATATATATATATATATAAGCACACCGGACAAAAAATTAGTCACCCCTAATAGCACCGATAGTAGGAAGTTCAAGGTCACACAGAGGGCGCTGATGTAGCATTGGTAAGTGACAAGTAGCGGTGACGTAGCACACAGGATCAGATCTGTTTCGTGAGGTGGTGAAGAACAAAGTGTGTGTTGGATATAGTCTGCAAAATGGGTCGTGAGGCAGACGTTACTCAGTGGCAAAAAGGAGCCATCGTGTTTGGCAGAGCCCACGGACACAAAATGTCTGAAGTAGCCCAATTTGTTGGTGTGTCAACGCGTACTGTCCAGCGAGTTTACAAAGAGTGGTGTAGTTCGCAATCAACTGACAATCGACGGCGTAACTGTGGCCGGAAAACAATTCTCGACAATAGGGGCCGCCGCCATGTTTCTCGTCTAGTAACTGCAAATCGTTTTCAAACCAGAGAACAATTGCTCCAAGAAACCAATGAGGTTCTCCAGTGACCAATTTCCGAACGGACATTGCGACGAGAACTGCATGCGATGGACATCTGGAGCAGGGTACCACGGAAGAGGTCGCTGTTAACAGCAAGTCACAAATTGGCACGTTATAAATGGGCTCAGAGGCACAAAAACTGGACTGCGGCAGATTGGAAACGTGTAATTTGGTCCGATGAGTCCCGTTTTTGTTTGTTCTCCAATGATGGGAGGCGACGAGTACATCGCAGGTCCAATGAAGCCTTTAATCCTGAATGCGTCGAAGGTGTTGTTCAGGCTGGAAACAGAAAGTGAAGCGCAGGAATAGACACCCACGGACTCTGGCGGAACTTCGGGACCGGCTGATGAACGAGTGGCAGCAAATCGATGTTCAGTACATGCACAACCTCGTAGAGTCTCTGCCTCGCCGGATTCGTGCGGTTATCAAGGCCAGAGGCGCCGTCACACGTTATTAGGTACATTCTGAGAGGGGTGACTAATTTTTTGTCCGGTGTGCTTATATATATATATATATATATATATATATCACTCAAACCCGCAACGGAAAAAATTATGAAACAGTGTTTAAAAAGGCTAATTAATTTCGGCCAGTCACAACCAAGCCCTTTTCAAAGCTATAAACTACAGTGCTATGTTAAACGCATAGGAAATTAAAAAACTACAATGTTCTCATTCAACCATGATTTAGTGATTTTATTACATAACCTTTTGATTTTACAGCATGTGTTGAAAGTGTTTTCCACCATTTTGCAGGCACAGAGCAACTCGTCTACACTTGTCAAACACTTTTGACCATAAGCACGTTGACTGCGAAGAGACTTTTCGAACGCACTGTAGTTGAAATGTCTAAAAAAAAGTTATAAAACCTCCGTCCCGTGGAAGAGCTGAAGTTAAAATGACTTGTGTTAAGGCATAATCACGGACAGAGAAATGGTGGCTGTTGTACATCTGGCAGTTGGCAAAGGCAAAAAATTGCTCAGATTTTAAACATTCAAGATGAGAAATCTAAGTAAAAATCAATCCTGTACATCTGGCAGCCGGTCACGACTCGAAATTGCCCTAAAATATTTTAAAATGTTAAAAATAAAGCTATCCATACTGTAGGACAGCTTAATATTTGAAATGGTGTTTTCTCCTAAAATATAAAATGTCTCGTATATTTGTCTCTGTTCCTGGTCCCTGACCTTCATGATAGGTTTAGAATCTTGGAAGTTAAAAATATGATTATGATGTTCCCTATGCTGAACCAAGCTACTATAAGTATTACCCGATCTCGAGTCACGTTTGTTAGACTTTGCTCGAAACATAACTATTTTTCTTTCAACGGGTTATTTTTTAGACAAAAGACAGGTTTACTGATGGGCTCTTCGATCTCTAATTTTAGCTAACGTTTTTATGGAATTTTTGTAAGTTAATTTTTTGCCAGAATCTTTGTTGCCGGGGGTCAATTGGTTCCATTACGTTGATGATACGTGTGTTATTTTGGAATATCGTGTGGATTTGGATGAGCTGGTGGGATTTCTTAACAGTTTCGTACCTTCAATACAGTTTACGTATCAAGTTGAGATATATATATATATATATATATATATATATACACACACATATCACAGTGTATATATATATATATATATATATATATATATATATATACACAGTGTGTGTATATATATATATATATATATATATATATATATATATATATATATATATATATATACACTATATGATCAAAAGTATTACGGACACCGCATGGTTTTGGGAAAAATGGTTTTATTATGGCATTTAGTACCAGTAGTCCACCCTTTGCTTTTATTACAGCGTCAACACGTCGAGGCATACTTTCCACCAGTTTTCGGTAAGTCTGTGCAGGAATGGCTCGCCATTCCTCTTGCAGAGCTGATGCAAGTGAAGCCGGGCGTGGTGTGCGGTTTCGTATCCGTCGCTCCAGTTCGTCCCACATGTGCTCGATTGGGTTGAGATCGGGGCTCTGAGCAGGCCAGTCTAACAAATCCACCTTATTTTCACGAAACCAGTCCTGCACGCGCCTTGCAGTATGGCAGGGAGCTCGATCCTGTTGAAACAAACAATGGCCATCTCCGTAGTATTGCCACAGTGTAGGGAGGGCCGAATTGTCCAGAACGTCGAGATAAACGTCAGCGTTCATGGTAGTGGGTATAACAACCAACGGGCCGAGCCCTAGCCAGGAAAAACAACCCCATACCATGATGGACCCTCCACCGAACTTCACCGTTGGACGTACACAGTCAGGAAGAAGCCGTTCTCCGGGCTGTCGCCACACCCAAACACGCCCATCAGACTGGAAGAGTGAATACCGCGACTCGTCGCTCCAAAGAACAGTTTTCCAGTCCTCCACGGTCCAGGAACGACGGGAGACACACCAGGCCAAACGACGCGTGGCATTAACTTTTGTAATCAGTGGCTTGTGTACAGCTGCTCTACCATAATAACCGAGTCTGTGCATCTCTCTGCGGATAGTTACAGTACTAACGGAGTACCGGATGCTCTTCCTACCTCCTCAGCGATGGAAGCGGCAGAGGACGTGCGGGACTTTTGACATGTCGTACCAGACTTCTTCTATCACGTTCCGTCAGTTTGCGTGGTCGTCCGGAACGTTTTTTCGCGTTAGTTGCACCGTCGTGCTTCCATCTCATGATAACATCCGCTACAGTCGACTTTGGTATATCCTGTTTGGCTGCAATGTTTCGTATAGAAACGTTACTTAAATAACATCCGATGACGAGTCCACGTTGGAACTCGGAGAGTTCACGTCCGCGCGGCATGGCTTCACAACAGTTACTGATAACTTAACAGAACACCTCAGCATTAGAGTTTCGCCACGCTTTTTCCCAGCATACCTTTCGGCGAAGGTTATATTTGCAGAAATGCGGATTTTCCGGGGTGTCCGAATACTTTTGATCATATAGTAGGGTGGATCGATTTTACATTTTTTTCGATTTCCATATTCTAATAGAGACAAAAACTTGCGCATGCATGAGAAAATAGCCTCTGCAAAATCTTAGCTTAATAGGTAATCATCTTCTGCCCCCGGCAGAGCGGTGAAAATCATATTTTAGTAGTCAAAAACGTATTTTTAAACCCTAGCCTAGAGTTCTGCCAGTGGTTTCTACAACATCGACAGCTTCAACGAAGGATCATGTTCAGCGACGAAGCGATATTTCACTTCAGCGGTCGTGTCAATAAGCAAAATGCACGCTATTGGGCCAATGAGAACCCCCACTGAATGGAGGAAGGACACGTGCAATTCGATCCACGAATTATGGTGTGGGCTGCGCTCTGGGGGGATTGGTTAATTGGTCCGTACTTTTTCGACGGCACTGTAACAGGTGAAACATATCTGCATATCCTGCAAACATTTCTAATGCCCATACTGGACGACATTCCATTGGCAGAACAGGCGAAGATGTGGATTCAGTAGGATGGTGCACCACCACATTTCGCAACCATCGTCCGGAGCTCTTTAGATGAAACATTCCCAAGCAAGTGGATCGGACGGCGAGGGCCCGTCGAGTGGCCACCTAGGTCTCCAGACCTCACGCCTCTTGACTTTTTCTTGTGGGGCCATCTCAAGTCGGTAGTCTATGCTGATCGACCGAGAACGATACGTTCCCTAAAGGATAAAATCACATCTGAGTGTGCCAAAATCAGTACCAATGTGTTAAGGAATGTTCAAACATCATGCGTTCAACGTTTCAGAAAGTGTCTTTAAGTCGAAGGCCACCAATTCGAACATTTATTATAATTTAATAAAATGTGCCTATGGTTCCTGACTTTTGCGCCACCCTGGGTATATATAGAGTGGGAGAAACGTCTTTAAGAGTTTTATACATACAACTGTTTAGTTAACAACATTATACAGACAACTGTTCAAATGATGAAACAAATCAAACAAAAAGTCTATAAGAACTTTATTCATACAAATATTTTATTAAATTGTAATTTAATCTTCAACGAGTTCTTCATCTGCTTTGATACATTTGTGGATTCTCTCTTTGAAACTCTTCATTGTTCTTCTGAACATAGCGAGTAGGATCCTTTTCAGTTCTTCATCTATTCTGCGGCCAAAGACATTCACATTTTGATAGATGAAACCAGGAGTGTAGAGTTTGTCATGCATATATGCCCAAAGCATATCTAGGGTTGCACCGATATGTAATTTTACTGATTACCGATTAATCGGCTGTCAGTAATCGGCCGATTAGTAAAAATTTAAATCCGATTAATCGGCACTATAAATTCGATTAATCGGTACCATAAAGTAAAGATAGCACCACAATGTTGTTATCAGCTTAGCTGTGCTGCCCACCTGCCATCTCCTATATGGGGAGTAAATGATTTTAGTGATGTCCCCCTTAACGAGTCTAGTATTATTATTATTACCTTTGCTTGGTTGTAACCTTTCATTCTGTACACCCTGGTTGTAAATTATATGAAATCGCTCGGTATTTGTATTTCTCTTTTTCCTTGTGGTCATCTTGGATGCTAGTGTGAATGACAGTGTTGAATAAAGTTAGTGCACCATCCAAGGGTACCCGACCTCTCGAGCCTTATCTAACCTCACACTAACCCTATTTGGGCCCTTAGTGTCCAAATATCATTGTACGGTAATTTGTATTTATTATAAATTACACTTTTTTATGCTTTTTATTTTTAATTCTCATCAAACATAAATGTGTATTGGTTGTAAATGTTTTTGTGTTTAAGTAGCACAAAAACACATCCTGGGTTGCCTGAACGTGAACTTGAAGAAATAAAACATGACACCGTATACCAGTTTGTGACGTAATTTGTGTCAATAATGTCCATGATACAGAAACACTAAACACAAACAAAATATTTCATTATAAAAGTGTTTTATAAAGTCGAGCAGAACAATGTTCATTATCAAATGTACAGTACGGAAAGAAATGGGTCGCAGTGGTTATCTGGCAAGTACTACACAATGCGGGTTCATATTATGTTTCAATTTGGACAGTACTGCTTTCAAAGTTAATGCAACGTTGCAAACACCAGAAATTCAGAAATTATATTATATTTTATTGAGAGCAGTAACAACCATTCTCAGATACATAGTCTCACCATTTCTCGCTATCTCTCGCATCTGGCAGCGTCTAGAGGTTCAAGTTGGCTTGAGAGTAAAGGATCTCACACACTGTAACACATGTTCAGTTCCTCTCAGTTCGCCTGCAGAAACATGTTGGCACAGGCCAGTTTGAGCGTCTGACAGTGTGTGGGATCGGTTTGACAGCTTGCGCAGGCCTACAGTCTGACTTGTACTAGTTTAGTTAATGCTTGAAATTGGACTGTCGGGCAAATTTGAGCGTGTGTGGGCATTCGCTCCAACTTTTGCTCAGGCCCTTAACTTGTGTCCGTATTTTTTTTTTTCGAATAAAGCATTGAAAAACACTACTGTTAGATGCTAGCCTGAGAAGAGTTGTTTAGTATAACATGTCGTATTAGCAGTATCATAAATTATGGTAGTACTGTGTGGTCTACATAAGTTAATTAGCCTATAGTATTGAAAGATTAATCGGTCAAAAGGCCGATCACCGATTACCTACCTATTAATCGGTGCAACTCTAGTTAAATCAGGTGATCTGGCTGACCACCCGATTAGACCTCGCCGCCCAAGTCATTTTCCTTCAAGGTTCGCATCCAGAATTTTTAGAGTAGTGTGGCGGGGCTCCATCATGTTGATAAAGCCAATTCCTACCAACGCCATTAGTAAACTGTGACAAAACTTTGTCTCATTCCCTGACAATAGCATTTTCTATCCATCGTATCTCTCGATATGTCAAAGGAAACGAGTCCTGAATGACCAATTTATGCTCAAACTGTTAGTGTAGGGGCTAACGGTTTTAATGGGTTTACCAATCGTATTGAGATTTTTTCACCCAATAGTGAACGTTGCGTTTTTGTGTATATATATATATATATATATATATATATATATATATATAATATATATATATACAGGCCCGGATTTAGCTATAGGCGAACTAGGCGATCGCCTAGGGCCTCGCGCCAAAGGGGGCCTCGCTCAAGCCGTTTTGCGCGTTCTGTTCAAGTGATATTAATGATTTAGAACTCTATGAAGAACTTAAAGTACTTTGCAGGTTTATACCTGAGAAAACAGATCTCGGAAATGCCCTTGTTTATATAGTGCAAAAACAACTAAGTGAGATCTATCCTAATGTTTATGTTGCACTTCGAATAGTATTAACCATCCCAGTTACTGTTGCTTCGGCTGAAAGAAGTTTGTCGCGTCTCAAACTTATTAAAACATATTTGCGTTCCACCATGTCTCAAGCGAGATTGCAATCATTAGTTATGTTATCAATAGAAAACGATATAACGAATTCATTAGATTATTCTCAATTAATTGAAGAGTTTAGCTCGAAGAAAAGTAGAAAAGCATTGCTGTAATATTCAAGGAGCATCTGAACCAAATATTAAAGCATTAATATTTAGCCTGATAAGTCGATCGCTCACTATTATAAAAAATGAAATGTCAACATCTCTTATACATCACATATGAAAAACGTTTGTATACTATGGAAAGTCATTACCTATAATATTATATAAATCTTAGAAATCATTGTCTTATATTTTCGATACAAATCTTGATTCATATTATAATTTATACTTATTTGTATGGTTTATTTATATTTCTTATACAATTTCCATGCGTGATTATTTTGGTTTGGTTTAATTTTTAAGTGCTGGCATTGTTCTGTCTATGCGGATTCTAATATTGCTGGTATAGTACCGATAATTAAGTCCATATTTTCATATATATAGGCCTAGGGCCTCGCAATTTCTAGATCTGCCTAGGGCCTCGCAACTTCTAGATCCGGCCCTGTATATATATATATATATATATGTGTGTGTGTGTGTGTGTGTATATATATATATATATATATATATATATATATATATATATATATATATATACACACACGGGTTAGACAAAATAATATGAACACCCGCCGATTTCACTGGTTATCTTTACGGACTGCTCAGACACAAAGTAAACGGTCAAATGACTGGCAAACCTATTTAAATGCGTAACAGAGAGTGTATACGTCATGTTATAACCCTCACGTTGTTTTTACAGATCTGAGTGAATTATGAATTAGTAGTTATGAAAGACCTGTCAGACTTCCAAAGAGGGCAAATTGTCGGAGCGCGGATGGCTGGTGCATCGGTGACGAAAACCGCTCAGATGTTCAATGTATCCAGAGGAACTGTCTCTATGGTCATGTCTGCATACCAAAACCATGGAAAGACAAGCACCGACAAATGCAATAGTGGACGCAAGAAGAAGCTGTGTGATCGAGACCGCCGGGTGCTAAAGCGCATTGTGACAAAGAACCATAAGACCACAGCTCCAAAAGTGACTGCATAGCTTAACCAGCATCTTGCAAGCCCGGTATCGACCAGAACTGTACGTCGCGAGCTCCATGGAGCTGGATACCATGGGAGGGCTGCAATTGCCAAACCCTTCCTTTCGCACATCAACATTGAGCGGCCCAGAAAATGGTGTAATGACCATAAGAATTGGTCAATGGACCGGTGGAAGAATGTAGTCTACTCCGACGAATCCTCCTTTACGCTATTTCCATGTTCCGGTCGAGTTTACGTCTGGAGACAGCCTAAGATGCTTATGACCCCGACTGCCTGACCCCAACCGTTAAGCATGGAGGCGGATCTGTGATGGTTTGGGCAGCAATATCGTGGAATACTCTTGGCCCAGCTGTAGTACTGCATGGTAGGGTTAACGCCCAGGTCTATCTGTCAATATTGGCTGACCAGGTCCATCCCATGGTCCAAACGCTGTTTCCCAATGGCGGCGCCGTCTTCCAGGATGATAATGCACCAATCCACACCACTGGGGTCGTTAAAAACTGGTTTGAAGAGCATGTTAGTGAAGTAGAACGCTTGGATTGGCCTCCACAATCCCCGGATCTTAACATTATCGAGCATCTGTGGTGTCAGTTGGAGCAGCAGGTCAGAAGCCGATTCCCACCGCCGGCGTCTTTGGAGGAACTGGAGCAGGGTTTGCTCGAAGAATGGCTCAGGATTCCTCTAGCCACTGTCCAAAAGCTGTATGAATCAATTCCCCGACGCATTGCAGCTGTTATTGCCGCTAAAGGAGGACCAACTCCATATTAAGAATAAAAACCGCCATTTATCAAGGTGTTCATATTATTTTGTCCAACCCCTGTATATACACACACACACACACACACACACACTATATATATATATATATATATATATATATATATATATATATATATATATATTATATATATACAAACTCAGAATGGTCCCCTGAGAAACTTATATGTTAAACACAGACCGTGCATGGAACAAGGAACTCTTCTGGGAAATTACATCCACTATAGTTCGAATAAGTAATGATAAATGACAAATACTATAGTTTTTCTTTTTCATGATGGAAAGCCCAACGTGGGCACCAGATTACTCGCAAAGAGGCCCCAAAATATAGCTTCACCCACCAACTATCTGCAAGTTTCTCAGGGGATCATTCTGAGTGTATATATATACTCAGGGGATCATTCTGAGTATATATATATATATATTATACACACACATATATATTATATATAATATATATATATATATATATATATATATATATATATATATCACACACAATCTCACTTTGTTAATCTCCGATTGGATGTGTGTGTTGGAGAGAGGAAGAATTTTCCAAATCTGTATGGAAATTAAATTTCAAAACTAATTCATTTTCATCTTTTATTTATAAAGTATCGCTAATTCTTTTTTCTATGCATATACGTATATACTGTATATATTTTTTTCTTTTTACAGGTATGTTTTCTATCTTGTGTTCACGGTTTTTCATGTATTAAGGTAAGTACATTACTGGATTGAAATTTGATGTATATTGGGTATCCCAAAAGTCCTCCCCCACAGACTAAATATCATGTACATCATGAGGCAGTACTTTTGTATTTGATTTATTATTATATTTGTCTGTGGGTTCTCCGTCGTTCTCTGACAGTGAAGAGAGTCGGTGTTTTTCTGTTTTTTTTTGCCTACCATTGATATAAGTCGCCAAAGTGATTCGTAATTCGTTATCTTTGAACGATATATAATTGTTCGTTATCATGCGTTGTCTAGAATGAATGAGTTATCGGCAAATGTGATTCGTTATATCGCTTCGTCATACGAGTTCTGCGGGCGAGATGTTCGTAAATGCCCACGAGCGTTGGCGGCATATCTACCCACGCATCTTCGTATGTTCCTAGCGACGCGATGCCTTCGTTTGCCATTGGAAGAGGTGGGACTCAATCTCACCGAGATCCCATGCTGGGACGAAAAGGGGGTTTCTGCAGAGGAATCCGGACCCTTGCATGTAATAGTAATAATAATAATATCATATTTAAAGATACTGAATTCAGGACATGCCATTTTTGGTGGTTAGTTTTCATTGATGCTTTGACGAAAGAAGCCATTTATTTGGCTTCATATCATAAGAAGGGAAATCGTTTAACATTATTATTCTTTAACAAACTATTAAAAAAACACCTACAATTCCTTCCATTTCCTGTTTCCATCCATTTCCTGTTTAAATAAACAAAAATTACCCACACTGTTTCAACCAACAAAACAAAGGCGGGTAATGGGGGGTATGCAACAAGGGGTGAGGGTTAGCCCCCCAAGTTGCGTAAAGGGGAGTGATGGGGGTTTGGGGGGAGAGGGAGTGAAAATCTCAGACACTTTTCTAAAATCAGTCTCTCTCTCTCTCTCTCTCTCTCTCTCTCTCTCTCTCTCTCTCTCTCTCTCTCTCTCTAGGTAGGATAGGAGAGTGGTCCGAAAAATGGCAAATGCCGTTTAACTTGGGTAAATGCAAGGTCATGCACATTGGCTACGCCAATCGATGTTGGGGAGTAATATCGAGGCGACTGATTTGGAAAAGGACTTTGGTGTGCTAATTAGCAGCGACCTTAAGTTTACGAAACAGTGCGTAGAGGTGGAAAAGAAATCCCAGAAGCTGTTGGGTTATATCAGGAGGCAATTTCAGTTTCGGAACAAGGAGATTGTGCTCTCTCTGTACAATTCCCTGGTTCGGCCGCACCTGGAGTATGCTGTGCAGTTCTGGTCGCCCACCATCAGGAAAGATATTGAGAGACTGGAGCGAGTGCAAGCGAGGGCCACAAAGTTAATCCCTTCCGTTAGGCATATGGGCTACAATCGACGGTTACGCGCCCTGAACTTGTTTTCGCTGGAAACTCGGAGGCTGCGCGGTCAACTGATCAAGGTTTTCAAGCTCTTACGCGGGTTCAACGATGTCGATTTTAGAAGCATGTTTAGTTTAAATGATAACCCAACTCGCAACAATGGTTGGAAGTTGGATTTGAAACGGTTTAGGACTAGTGTGTGTGGGAATTACTTTACGTATAAGATCTGTGACACGTGGAACAGGTTACCTTCAGAAGTTGTGAACAGTTCCTCTGTGGATCACTTCAAGAAAAGGTTAGACCAAATCTTGCACACTATTTGAGGGTGTAAAAATTTTCCCTGGCACCCGTTGCCATTGGTACCTCCTCGGTATGGGCCGCAAGGCCTTTTGAGGTACTTCTTTTCCTTGTAACACTCTCTCTCTCTCTCTTCATAGTATCCTCAATATCACTGGAGGCTTTTCCACTTCGGTCTTGGGTTAGATTAAATTGTTAGGCTACGTTATGTAGGTTAAATTTGGTTAATTTCTTTTCCTTCGATGTAATTTCTAAATTGGGCCAGGAATAAGGAATTCTACCATTACGACCGCAAACGATATTTAATGACGTTAAATAATATAATAACTCCAACATTTAGTTCAAAATTATCATATTTTTTAACAATATCATTTTTATTCTGTTGAACCCATGTACGTAATTATTACTGGGACAAAACTGGAGTTCCGTTTATGCTTTGTGGTCGGGGAAGGAGTGTGCTTGATGAAATGAACAAATTAGTGTCGTACTAGAAAGTAATCGAAGGCATTATAATTTTTTATTCATCCTGTATAATGGCTGGGAGTGGGTGTGGGGTGCGGAACAGTGTGTAAAGAGTTGAGCAAAATGGATTTCGATTGGTTTTGTATTTGTTACTTTTATTATGAAGTTAATTCGTTCACTCAGTGTATCGGTCAGCCTTTATTTATTCATGTAGAATGGGATATAATAGAATACAATTTTACCTATGTCACTATATATATATATATATATATAATTTAGGGTGACAATAAAAATCGAAAGTTGGAGTTTTTTATTGGCCATTTGTTCAATGCTGCTACTACATGAGAAAACAATGTACTGTAAATATTAGATCATTCAGATAATATTTAAGGGTGTCTCAAGTGAGGTAAATAATTCTCCTTATAACACAAATTAATTGTTCATTACCTAGTAAAATAAATTAAATTTTTTTTAATTAATGTAAATAAACGTTAGTTTTAGTTCATAAAGTTTAAGTGCAGGCGTACTCCAATCGTAATAAGTAATTAAAAAAAATATTAATGAATAAGGAGAATTATTTACCTCACTTGAGACACCCTTAATATTATCTGAATGACCTAATATTTACAGTACATTGTTTTCTCATGTAGTAGCAGCATTGAACAAATGGCCAATAAAAAACTCCAATTTCGATTTTTATTGTCACCCTAGTAGGGTGACAATAAAAATCGAAAGTTGGAGTTTTTTATTGGCCATTTGTTCAATGCTGCTACTACATGAGAAAACAATGTACTGTAAATATTAGGTCATTCAGATAATATTTAAGGGTGTCTCAAGTGAGGTAAATAATTCTCCTTATTCATTAATATTTTTTTTAATTACTTATTACGATTGGAGTACGCCTGCACTTAAACTTTATGAACTAAAACTAACGTTTATTTACATTAATTAAAAAAAATATTAATTTATTTACTAGGTAATGAACAATTAATTTGTGTTATAAGGAGAATTATTTACCTCACTTGAGACACCCTTAAATATTATCTGAATGACCTAATATTTACAGTACATTGTTTACTCATGTAGTAGCAGCATTGAACAAATGGCCAATAAAAAACTCCAACTTTCGATTTTTATTGTCACCCTAAATATATATATATATATATATATATATATATATATATATATATATATATATATATGGAACATCCTTAATCCTGAAAGAAAATAGTTTTGTTGTGAGAGGACCAAAACTGTTTGATCAGCTGGTTGGTTTGCTCATTGTATCAGTTGCTCGGAGATACTAGTACCGGACCTAAGGAACACGAGTGGTGTTGCAGTGGACATCTTCAAAAGATGAGACGCCTAGCTCAGAACAATTCTCGATCAGCCGGGCGTACCTGGCTATGTGAGGTGGAGTACAAGAAACCAGCTCACTACTTCACCAGGCCAACTCGAGAGGGAAAAAATAAAAATAATCCTAGCCAACATTGAGGGCCTTAAATCAAACCATTCCCCGGACAAAGTTTTATACCTGAAAGGACTCATGCAAGAAACCGGAGCAGACTTGGCATGCCTCACGGAAACCCATCTAAAGGACTGCCAGGCGAACTGTGAAAACTGTGAATTCTGTATTGACAAAAAAGAAATACAAATTCACAACTATAACATCCTCCAAGCCGACAGAACAGTGAGACGTAAAGAGGATGTGCTATTTACACACGCGAAAGGCATATGGCAGAAATGACTAAAAATACCTCAAACAGCTGCGTAGAATGTGTAGCGGCAAAAGTTGAAAAATTAAATATGGTACTAATTGTAATGTACAGACCCCCGAACACGCCAACTTCAAAATTCTCAGATTCCATTACAGAGGTAAGAAACTGGGTAAAAGATCTACATTCTTCAACCCCAAATATTTTTCTCTGTGGTCATTTTAATTTTCCATTCATGAAATATAAAAGGATAGAAAAAAATATATGTATACACCAGGACAAAGGGGGGCACACGGGAAGACCAGGAGCAGGTAAAAATGCTACTAGCTCTGCTGATGAATTTATGTTAACACAACAAATAATAAAAAACACAAAAAAAAAAACAACTACCTAGATTTGGTATTCACAAACAACATCAACCTAATTGATAACGTAGAAATATCCCCAACTATAATGTCGGATCGAAACATTATTCAAATAACAACCAATATAAAAGTAACAGGAAAGGAAAGAACACGAACAATAGAAAGAAGCAAATTCGAAATTTTTAATTTTCACTCCAAAGATATAAACTGGGAAATGTTACATCCAGCATGGAAGTAATAGATTGGAAAACCATCTTAGAGGCCAAGACAACGGAAGAGATGCGAATTGACCATAGAGGAGAAGACGCTGGAAATTGTGGAAAGACATTTCCCAAAAATACAACAAAGAGGAAAGAAAAGCAGGTTCGAGAGACAAAAGAGGTCATTGTTCCGAAAGAGAAAAAGAGTGACTGCAAAATTAGGTAACTGTAAAGATAACAACATCAGAAAAATATTAAATGATAAACTGCAGAGTATCGATTGCGTCATACATGAACTAATTGAGAAGCATACTGTACAGAAAAAGACGACGACGACGCTATAGAAGCGATAAAGGTTAACTCAAAGTACTTCTATAATTTTGCAAAAAGGAAGTCGAAAAATCACACGACTATCGGACCTTTGAAAAACGAAGAGAGTGCTTTATCTGATGATCTAACAAGTATCGAAATATTAAGAGCTCTGTACGAATCATCTTTTAGTATCCCAAAAACTGACAAACTGATTGATATGCGATAGAAACTCGTTCTTTGAAGAAATACATGGGGAAAGTATAACGGACTTCGACTTTACGACAGATGATATTACACAAGCTATAGGGAAACTAAAAGTACACTCAGCGGCAAGACCGGACAAATGGAATGCCACACTGATCAAAAACTGCAAGAAAGCAATCGCTGAGCCCCTATACTGGATATGGAGACGATCACTAGACACGGGAGAAATACAGGGCATCCTGAAGAACGCGAACATAGTCCCAATATACAAAGGAGGAGATCGATCCGAGGCCAAAAACTATAGGCCAGTGTCGCTTACATCTCATCTCACTAAAATATTTGAAAGAATAGTTAAACAGAAAATCTACGACTTTTTGGAAACTCAGAAAAAATTCACTGATAACCAACGTGGGTTTCGGTCAGGCAGATCATACCTATCACAACTAATGGAACACAACAATAACATTATTGATGCACTGGAAAGTAATGAAAACTATGATGTAATATACACAGACTTTTCCAAAGCGTTCGACAAGTGTGATCATGGAATCATAATACATAAACTGAAATACATGGGAATAACAGGAAAAGTAGGGAAATTGACATATAATTTCCTTAATGAGCGGCGGCAAATCGTTACAGTACAAGGAATATCTTCATTAGAATCAGAGTTCCTCAGCTCAGGACCACAAGGAACAGTATTAGCTCCACTACTCTTCATAATTATGCTAACTGACATAGATGAGGACGTTACCAGAGACAGCACAGTAACATCATTTTCCGATGACACAAAGATCAGTAGAAAAATAAGAAACCCAGAAGATATAGGATCTCTACAAACAGACATGAACAGAATCTACAAGTGGATGGAAGACAAAATATGAACACTGAGAAATTTCAATTGTTATAGTACGGATAAAGAGAGGACCTAAAATCCATGGAATACTAGACCCCAAATGGACAGGAAATTCAGAGAAATTCTAAAGCAAAAGATTTAGGAGTTGTAATGAGTGATGATGTGAAATTTGAAGCAGAAAATAAGATAGCAGTAAACAGAGCAAAGAGAATAACTGGGCAGATGCTGAGAACCTTTAAACGAAGGGATAGGAATATAATGATTCCTCAACTGAAAACACTGATCATACCCAAGTTGGAGTACTGCTTGGTCCTAACATACCCTTACAAAAAAGAAGACATTAGACAGCTAGAGGGGATTCAGAGAAGCTTCACAGCCAAGATCAATGGGTGCAAAGAACTAAATTACTGGGAAAGGTTACGCGAATTAAACCTATATTCACTGGAAAGGAGAAGAGAGAGATACACCATTATTTACACTTGGAAAATAATGGAGAAACTAGTCCCTAATCTTACTCTGAACCCTATAACTTCCCAAACAACAGTGGAAAGTAGAAAAGGAAGAGTGTGTCGTGTTCCCAAATTAAAGGCTAGACAGGGAACATCTTTAACCCTGAAAGAAAATAGTTTTGTTGCGAGAAGACCAAGACTGTTTAATCAGCTGCCCAAAGAACTAAGGAACACGAATGGTGTTACGGTGGACATCTTCAAAAGAAGATTAGACACCTGGTTCGGAATCTGGCTATGTGAGGTGGAGAGTACAAGAAACCAACTCACTACTTCACCAGGCCAACTCGAGAGGAGGGGGCGACAAGTTTGACTTTCGTGAAATGAGGAATCATCGCACGGAACATTTGAAAGGTTGAAAGGTACGTGTATATATATATATATAATATGAAATATTCTTGAACAGGCATGATTTTCCATTATGTGAAATTGCTCCACAGGATTCGAACCCACCCACCACCTCTTGAATAGAAAGCGAGAACGTTAACCACTGCACTACACATTTAAACAACCGCATAACGCTTTCTAAGGCATTTTGTACGTTAACCCTCCCGCACTCGAGGTTAATGACCAGCATTTCATGGTGCTACGCCGTGGTTCCATAGATGGAATATCGCGCATGAATACGCTCGATTTGGATAATGCAAAAATTGCACCCACTAGGATTCTGTTATTTATTTATTATTTGATTTAGTTACGCGTAATTATTTTCTACCGCTTTACACTGATTCTGAATTCTACATAACGGCATTGGTAGCACGCGGCCGAGATGATTTTGAAGCGCCGCATGATGCCGATATTTCGAAGGAAGAAGGGAAGGGTTTCGAAATGAGAACGGTTTGAATACTAACAAGTTTAATTAATTTAACAAGAATGTTGTCGGGTAGAAAAGCGAGAGTGAATACCTTTCTTTTTCAATATATCGCACGGAGAGACGCTGGTACCTAATAATTTCAATTCACGAAATTGTATTCCCACTCGAAAGACATCAGTGAGGAGACTGAGGTACTTTCAGCATTAGGCATTATGCTTCCAGCGGCCAGCCTACATCTCTGGCCTACTGCGCTAGCCACTACACAACGTAAAATGGCTCTGGACGCGAAAGCGTTACGAGTTTCTTTGGTTGTTAAACGTATGCCAGGTCGTGTTACCCAACTTTTTTCTCGTTAACACTATTGTTTTCACCATGTATTCAAGAGGTGGTGGGTTCGAATCCTGGTCGGGGTAATTTTTGCGTATATGTATATATAATATACTGTATATTGTATATATACGGGGTGTGTATAAAGTAACGCGAGTGAAGAGACAAATCCGATTTGAATTATATTAACGAGAGTGAACATGGACGAGTAATATTTATTACACTTACTTTATAACAACTGTATTGTCGATAATTAAGGTTTATAAAAGGTGTTGAAAATGTTTTCACGAGTTAAAAAAATGAGTTGAAACTAGTTTAAATGAGTTCAAATCGGATTTGTCTCTTCACTTGCGTTACTTTGTACACACCCTCTATATATAATATATATTTAATCATCGATGCATTCATAGTTTAAGTACAAGTATGAAGACTGAAGAGTTAAACATTTTTTTCATAGAGCACCATTCCACCCATACGCCCACTTCAGGGTACGAGCAGCTCGCAGCAACATTAATAAGTAATTAACGGGTCAAAGTACTGACGAGGCTTTCGTACGTGGTTCATCACCACTGAAAGCAACAATGCTCTATGTTAGTCTTGTCTAAAGAACATCCATTTCCTTATTCAGTTGATTGTAATTTTCGTTAGTTTGTATTGCAGACACCCCTAGTTATCACTCCTGGTGCATGAATCTTCAGGAGCAAGATGCACCGCAAGTTTGTGTTTACTCCCAAGGCAGCGCAAATTTACCCGTATCAATCAGTCACACTCGTACTACCTTAGGCTTGCTTTACACAAACTGAACCAAAAACCACGAGTATCCGCACTGGCAAACGTCCGTATACAGGCCTGTATTTTGTTTAGAATAATATTTGTATATATATATATATCTGCAGACTCAACACGGAAAAAAAAAATTGGGTTTGTAAACTCAAAATGAATAGAATTTAAAGACTATGTCGTATAGTAGAATAACCTAAAAAAAACAAAACCCAAAACCCCAAAGAAACCCAGAATAAAATTCGGAAAAACTTTTAATATCTTACCTTTTCCTTGCTTTTGTAGTTACCATTTCGATATTTCTCCATTATACCTCTTTATAATCTAGTTTAGTCTTTCCGTCCTTTTTCCTGTAAGTTTTCCCACCACTATTTTTATTTAGACTTCAAAACTTTATTAAAAAAAGAATACAAGTGACGGAGTTTTACAGTTTTTAGATATTTGTTATGACATTAATGTATTTACAGTACTCTCATCTGAATTTGCCCTTCACAAAAAATTGTTCACGAGAAATTGAACAAATTTAGCGTATTTCATATAAAATTTGTATGATTCCTTTATGGACACCCTGTACTATCATAAGAATTTCCAAGCTGAAGAACTTTAACTAGCTTTGCAGACGGTTAAATTTCCTTGCAATTTTAGATATTCCATTAATTTAACATACACAAAAGACGGCTTTTCTTCTCTTGAGCGATATTTTTTGCCTGCCTTTCGCGTTATTTCAGTTGAACATTATTATTTCCAACACAGCGGGAATTCAGTTCGAATCTGGATCACATTCTGGGCATCCCTTCTTTTTATATCTTACTTGCCAACGCTTTCAACAATTGAATTAAAAATTCAGCATAAGTTCCTGAAAAGTGTAATAATATATATATATATATATAATATATATATATATATATATATATATATATACAGGGTGGGCCGTAAGTTTCCATACATAGGAAAAATAAACATTTTTTTATGGACAACCATTTTTATTTATTAATATGCTCTACATGGTTGCCATTGTTTTGAAAACACATTTCAATACGTGTTCCCCACTGTTGATGAACACGCATTAGCACAGTTGACGTTATGCTTGTAATGGCGTTGGTGATACGTTCCTTTAGATGATTTATGTCTCGTATCTTTTCCTGATACACCATGGCCTTCAAGTGCCCCAAAGATAGAAATCAAGGGGGGTGAGATCTGGGAGGCCACTCCACAGGACCACGCCGACCAATCCAAGCATCCGGAAACTGCTGATCCAAATACCGAGGCACGTATTTAAATTTTCCTATGTATGGAAACTTACGGCCCACCCTGTATATATATATATATATATATATATATATAACGTAAAGAACGACGCTTGTATAGAAGAACATTCCGCGCAAGATGAGGAGGGAGAACGAACAAATGAAAAAATGAGGTAATGAGGAAGATCCCGGTTCGATTCCCGGGTGGTTACCTCATTTTTTCATTTGTTCGTTCTCCCTCCTCATCTTGCGCGGAATGTTCTTCTATACAAGCGTCGTTCTTTACGTTAATTATACTGTGTGTTGTTTGCAGTTGAAATGTATATATGTGCGGCATGCGGGAGGTGCCCCCTCGGGGCATTGGTTTCTGCGCGTATGTAGGAGAATTACGACTTCTGATCGAGTGAGGCCCATGGTGTAGTGGTTATCATGTCTGACCGGCAATCGGAAGATCCCGGGTTCGATTCCGGGTGTTACCTCATTTTTTCATTTCGTTCTCCTCCTCATCTTGCGCGGTATGTTCTTCTATACAAGCGTCGTTCTTTACGTTAATTGTACTGTGTGTTGTTTGCAGTTGAAATATATATATATATATATACATACTGTAATGTAATGTAAAGGGTGTTCCAGAAGTCTTGGAGGGGGTTGTTTATTGGGCTGTAATGTTTTTGTTTGGGGATCAAATAAAAAAAGGTTTGTAACACTTGAAAATATATTTATTGCGATTTTAATTACAAATTTAATATCTGGTGAAAATCTTCATTTTCATTGCGTAAATGTAAAATCGCATTAGCGTACGTTATCCGACTCTGATCTTGAGCAGTTTGAATTTTGTACGGGTAAAGATTGATATCCTCTCTTAAAATTCGATGTAAGGAACTTCTTGAAATGTTTAATTCCTGGCTGAGTCGTCGGACTGATATGGATTTTCCTCAACGCTTTCACGAACCATCTCAACCCGAGTTGGACTTCGGCTTGTCCGAGGACGCCCAGTCCGTGGTTCGTCTCCCTGACCCTTTCCCATTCGAAATTTAGCGACCGTCGAATAGCTCGATCAGATGGAGCAGAACGTGTGTTGAATTTTAATCGAAAAGCTCTTTGAGCGGTAACGATGAAGAGTTGTTTGTCAAATAAAGTTCCACAATAACTACTCTGTTGCACTGTCCAGGATTCCATTTTGATTAATCGCAGCAAAGGTACTTTAATTGAAAAAGAAATTAATTAATCAAAAAAGAAAAAAGTTATAGCCAAATAAAACCCCTCCAAGACTTCTTGGACACATTGCCCTTTATATTGTACATATATATATATATATATATATATAAGCTATTGACTTCTCCTTAGGGAACCGGAGCTTACAGATGAAAAGAAGGATCAACACAACGGCAAACATTTTCATTTATTTGTACATCAGACGTTTCGACAAATCTTTTGTCATCATCAGTGAGTTAAGTCTTAAAACCTTAAAACAAAATTGAAAAGTGAAAGTTACATCAATACAATATTAAGACCATTAAAATTAAAACCTTAAAGCAAAATGAAAATTGCATCAATACAAAATTAAAAACATTTAAATTTCATCACTATAAAAACTAAAATTAAATTAAATTTCATCACTATAAAAACTAAAATTAAATTACCTCAATAGGTAAATACACAATGTTTACATCCACCTCCATACTTGGCAAAGTCTAAGAGAACACTAGGTGGTCAGAGGATTAGAAAGGGTATATCTGTGAAACACGGTTGGTTGTCAAAAGAGTCGTAATTTGTAGGATGAGCTATTATTATTAAGGGAGGGTTTGTTTCTATAGATGTACAAAGATTCTAAAATTCGGAGTTCTGTAAGGTTATTGGATCTAGTTAAAATTTCAAACTGAGTTTTGTGAAGGGGATGGTCGTTTTCATCACTGTGGTTTCTAATTGCGGATTGTGGAGGGCTACTGAGGGGACGGTTGGTACGGACTGACAAGCCCAAATGTTGAGAAAGGCGCACCTCCAGTTGGAGTTGAGTGCTGCCAATATACGCAGCCTTACAGCTGTCGCACGTGTATTTGTAAACAACATTGGGGCATACAGTTTTGGGGAATTCATCTTTGAACTTTAAAAAATTTGATAATTTAAGTGGGTTGACGAAGGCGAATCTAAAATTTATTTGGGGATAACTAGACTTGAGTAGTTTGGACAATTCACCTCGAATACGCAATGATAAATAACCATAAAAAGGTAATTTAATATATCTGGTTTCTTTTTGTACTGTAGTTACGGGGAGTTAGTATCAAAGTGTTATTTAAAAATTTCTTTAATTGGTTATCGAATAGATGAGAAGGGTAGTAATTGTTAATAAAGTACTGTTTTAAAAATTTAAATTCTTCGTTTAACGAAAAGTAATCCGAACAAATACGGTAACTTCTTGTTAATAATGTTACTATAGCACTAATCTTATATTTATAAAACATACAACTTAAATAATTGGTTCCCAAGCCAGTAAAAGTTTGTTTCCGAAATAGTGAAGTATGGAACTTATTATGGGCCGTTTAACTAAAACATCCAGGAAAGGTAAACTATTATTTGTTTCGTTTTCACACGTGTACTTAATATTACTATGTTGTTTATTAAGATAATCAAGAAAAAGTTTTACGTGTGAAGGATGGTTAAATATTAAGAAAGTGTCATCCACGTATCTTCTGTAATATATGGGTTTAAAACTACTAGGACAATTTTTCAACCAAATTTCTTCGTAATGGCAAAGAAATGCATTTGCTAGTGTTGGGCTTAACGGGAACCCATAGCTACCCCATCAATTTGGCTGTAAAGGTTGCTATTAAATAAGAAAGATTATCAAAACACACTATTTCGAGAAGGTTTTTAAATTGAGTCTGAGTGAGGCCATTAATAAGAGTATTATCAGTAGTGAATAACTTATTTAGTATGATATTTAATGTTTCTTTTAACGGGACATTAGTAAACAATGATGAGACATCAAAACTGGCCATAGTAAGAGAATCGGCATGATTGATCTCTTTTATCTCTTTAGCAAAATCAAACGAGTTGTTAATAGAATAATCATTAAAGGTGAGTTTTGAAAGCAAGGGAACGAAGAATTTGGCTAAGTATAATTGAATGTACCACATGCCGAAAGAATAGGTCTTAGTGGGAAATTTGGCTTGTGGACTTTAGGTAAACCATATAGAATTCCTGGATTAGAACCAGAAGCAAATAAAAAATTGTATGTATTGTCAGCAATAATATTACTATTTTTTAATTTACGCAAACACCTATTAATTTAAATTTTTAAAACAGTACTTTATTAACAATTACTACCCTTCTCATCTATTCGATAACCAATTAAAGAAATTTTTAAATAACACTTTTGATACTAAACTCCCCGTAACTACAGTACAAAAAGAAACCAGATATATTAAATTACCTTTTTATGGTTATTTATCATTGCGTATTCGAGGTGAATTGTCCAAACTACTCAAGTCTAGTTATCCCCAAATAAATTTTAGATTCGCCTTCGTCAACCCACTTAAATTATCAAATTTTTTAAAGTTCAAAGATGAATTCCCCAAAACTGTATGCCCCAATGTTGTTTACAAATACACGTGCGACAGCTGTAAGGCTGCGTATATTGGCAGCACTCAACTCCAACTGGAGGTGCGCCTTCTAAACATTTGGGCTTGTCAGTCCGTACCAACCGTCCCCTCAGTAGCCCTCCACAATCCGCAATTAGAAACCACAGTGATGAAAACGACCATCCCCTTCACAAAACTCAGTTTGAAATTTTAACTAGATCCAATAACCTTACAGAACTCCGAATTTTAGAATCTTTGTACATCTATAGAAACAAACCCTCCCTTAATAATAATAGCTCATCCTACAAATTACGACTCTTTTGACAACCAACCGTGTTTCACAGATATACCCTTTCTAATCCTCTGACCACCTAGTGTTCTCTTAGACTTTGCCAAGTATGGAGGTGGATGTAAACATTGTGTATTTACCTATTGAGGTAATTTAATTTTAGTTTTTATAGTGATGAAATTTAATTTAATTTTAGTTTTTATAGTGATGAAATTTAAATGTTTTTAATTTGTATTGATGCAATTTTCATTTTGCTTTAAGGTTTTAATTTTAATGGTCTTAATATTGTATTGATGTAACTTTCACTTTTCAATTTTGTTTTAAGGTTTTAAGACTTAACTCACTGATGATGACAAAAGATTTGTCGAAACGTCTGATGTACAAATAAATGAAAATGTTTGCCGTTGTGTTGATCCTTCTTTTCATATATATATATGAAAATTATTTCACGAAAGTAACACGTGAAAAATATTTATGATGAATAAAACCACGAAGGAAAGGAAACACAAAATGGTGCTCAAGCACCATTTTGTGTTTCCTTTCCTTCGTGGTTTTATTCATCATATATATATATATATATATATATATATATATATATATATATATATATATTGTGTGTGTGTGTGTGTGTGGTTCCATGCGTCGGTTTCATCCGGCGGAGGTCAGGCTGGTGGCCTTGCCTCCACCTCCAGAGAGTTGACTTTATGAAAGAGAGACTTGCTTTTTTCATCTTTTCATTTCATATAGCCAGGTACACTCGGTTCATTCGGGATTGTCCAAAGCCGAGTGTCTAGCCTTCTTTTGAATCTTTCTTCATCGACACCGGTGGTCCTCCTAATTTCTTTGGGTAACTGGTTTAATTGTCTTGGCCCCTCTGACAACAAAGTTATTTTACTTCATTATTGAGGATGTTCTTTATCCAACCTTTAGTTTGGAACAGTACACACGATGTTTTTCCTATTTTCCTCTGTTGTTTGGACGAATATAGAGTTCAGTTTGAGGTTCGTTACTTGGGATGCGCCGGGTACCGGATCATGATCCGGTATCCGGCCACTTCTTCAGCATCCGGCCAGATACCGGATATCAAGTATGATCCT
This sequence comes from Bathynomus jamesi, assembly GCA_023014485.1. NCBI lineage: Eukaryota > Metazoa > Arthropoda > Malacostraca > Isopoda > Cirolanidae > Bathynomus > Bathynomus jamesi. The sequence continues at coordinate 183,822 of JAJOZX010001120.1, forward strand.
GCCGGATACCGGATAATTAATTAACATTTTAATCATATTTTGTTGATAAAAAACTTCATATTTCAAGTTTTTGTGCGTACTTTATTATTTTATTATGGCTAATGCCAGACGATTTTATTCAGCTGTGGGAAGAGCCGTGTGCAATAAAGGGCTAAATTTAACATTTATAATGATTTTCTTTTAAACAAAAAACACACTAAAAGTTAGATTTCTCTAAAATTTAGCAGAATTAGGTCCATTCAACTTGGCCTTTTTTTTTCCCAGCATTAAATGCATTGAGAATAAATAGGAACCATAAATGTTTATTAAACCACTAGTTAATTGCAAGTTTTAAAATTTTATGCTCTTAAGAATACATGATCCAGCCGGATTATCCGGTATCCGGCAAAAATAAAAAGCCAGATATTCGGTATCGGATTATCCGGCTATATTGTGATCCAGTACATCCCTATTCGTTACTGGGTTTTCTATTATTTTCCATGTGTAAATTATGGTGTACCTTTCTTTCTCTTCTTTCCAACGAATATTGATTTAATTTATGTAATCTTTCCCAGTAATTAATTAGTTCTTTGTAGCCGTTCATCGTGGCTATAATATTTCTGGATATATATATATATATATTATCAGTGGCGACGGAGGGGGTCAGCAAGTCAGGCTGACCTGACCCGTTATTTCTTCTGCTAAGGACTTGAAAAACTAACAAAAAACTAATAATACACAGTCCCATTTCTTGTCAAGTTGTCAGGCTAAAAATTTCCATCCATCCACCCATCCATCTATCTAAACCCCATTAACCCCATTTCCCCAGTGAGGGTGGGGAGAGAGGCGGGAACAGAGGGAAGATATGTGGCTAAAAATTTTGAGTCGGATATCTTTACTTTAAAAAACATGTTATAATGACCAGTTAGGATTTATAAATAAGCTTTATAGCTATTTGCATAGACACTGTGACTGTACATAAAGTTAATTAATTATTACTGTATTATTATGCATCTTCTCAAATAACAAAGTTACAACTCGCATAAAAATGCACAATTCCACGTCTTGTCAGGCAAACAATTTTAAACCTGACGTCTCTCTTTGAAACATGTTATGATGTAAATCTTATGATTTATTTATGATGTTATAAAGTCATTTGGATATACGTTAAGTTAATTAGTATTTTAATTGATTTATTACTTTGTATCCACCGAATAACCAGGTTTATTTCTATATATTCTACTTTTGCATAGTACAGTAAATTTTAGGAAATTTAATACACAACATGAAAAGTGTTCATTTTATATAAAATTTGTCACATCTGCGTCAAGGCTGTCACATGGCTTAGCTCTCAGTGTGAGTTGGCCTTTATTCTTGTTCTGTGTATCCTAACTTGTGCATTTTGTCATGAAATGTAATATAAAAGTATTTGTGTTTTGGGTAGCCTAATTTGTAAATTTAATCATGGAAGGCGATATTATAAGGGATTTAAAATCGAGGCCATTTAGTAGAAGCAGCATCGAAGAAAAACTGATAATTCAAAAAGGTCGGCTTTTACCAGTTCTGGCGTGTAAAGTGACCAATAGATCTTTTCAGACGAGTTGGTATTCTCAAATTGACTGGTTATGTGGAAATATTGACAATGAAAAACTTTGTTGGCCGTGCTTGTTGTTTAAACCAAGAGAAAAACAATCTTGGACTGATCGAGGCTATAGTAGTATGAAAAACATTTTGGGTGACAGTGCTGTTCACGCAAAATCTTCATCTCACCTTAGCAATTTTAAAGATTGGAAGTGTTTTCGAAAAACCCGTGCTGAACGTGCAATTAGCAGAACATATGAGATAGAAAGAGAAAATCACAATCAGAAAGTTGGTGAAAATAGGCAGTATCTGAAGCATTTAGTGAATGCTGTTTTTATATTTAAGTAAGCAGGAATTAGCATTTTGTGGACACGACGAAAGCAGTGACAGTAATAATAAGGGCAATTATAGAGAGGTTTTAGAGAGCAGAGCTAGACAGTGTTTTTGCCAGTAGATTAGTTGCAAAGAAAAGATCTTCAGGATTTTCTAGGTTGTCGAGTACCACACAGAATGAACATACAATTTCGATTTATAAAGTTATTGGTAACATTATTCACGAAAAAATAGAAAAGGCTCCGTTTATTTCGATTCAAGCTGACGAAACTACAGACCAGACATGGGGCTAATTACAAAATTTGATTGTGATTAGTGGGGTGCGAATTTTTTGATTTTGATTTGATTATGATTAGTGGATTTGCAAAAATGTTGATTATGAATTGATTATGATTAGTGGGCTCGAATAATTTATGATTTGATTATGATTAACATTTTTTATTATGATTAGATTATGATTACATTGCTTAAAAATGTTGATTAAAATTTGAATTTGTTTCCCACAGTTAAATATGATTAAGTTATGATTACCATGTCAGATATTGATTATCTGTATTTAAATATGGAATCACAAGTAAATAGAATACAAGCAGAATATGTTAATGAATAAATGTACAGTGTATACAGCAGTATTCTAGTATATGTACTATATTTTACACTCAAAAAGTCACAAAAGAAAACATCTTACGTAAAATTATTCTTCCATCATTATCACATGGTGAAGTTACAATGAACGATTGATATGTTTATTACATTTTACATAATACACTTTAATCATTGAATAATCATTGATTATAACATTCATAATTTTGATTATGATTTGATTATGATTATATATATTTTCTAATTTTGATTATGAATTGATTGCATAATCACCATCATAAATTATGATTATTTGATTATGATCAATAATCAACCCCATGTCTGCTACAGACTGTTCTGTTCAGTGTCATTTATTAATCATTATTAGATACGTTCATAATTACGATATCAAAGAGCGTTTTTATAGGTTTTTTCAATGTAAGAGCAGACAGAAAAGCTAGTGGTTTAGTGCAAACAATGTCAAAATGCTTACAGTCATTTAGTAATGTAGAAAATAAATTAGTTAGTCAAATATATGATGGAGCTGCAATGATGGCTGGTGAATTAAACGGAGCGCGAGAGAAACTAAGACAGTGCGATTGCAAATATGCTCATTTCATTCACTGTTATGCGCACACACTGAATTTAGTTATTATTAAAGTAGCGAATCATTTACCAGGTGTCAAACTTTTTTTCTGTCACTTGAAGGCGTTTAATAAATTTACTTCCTCAAGTACAAAGAGAAAGAATGTATTCAATAATTTTAAAGTTACCATTCCAAGTTTAAGTGAAACACGCTGGTGCTGTCGGTCAAGAACAGTATCAGCTATATTACGCGTCTGTGTGGAGCATTGAAAGAGGCTTCAGAAAGTATTTTGAATGATGAAATCTCGCGGGATGAAGATAGTTTAAACCAGGCTGAAAACCTTTACGCAAAACTAGATGAATTTTTATTTGTGTTTTATATTTGCTGCTTTGAAGAATTACTTAGCAATGCCGAAAAACTATTTGATGTTTTACAGTGCAGGATAGTGGACATGGAATTTGCAAGAAAGAAAATTAATGATTTTATTAGTTTTCCGGGAGGAAAAATCAATGACAAAAGTTATAATGAAATTCTTAAAAAGACTTGTGACATAGCAAGTTGTCCGACCATTCCTCCCCTACTAAGAGACTCAGAGGAAAAGTGACAGACTTTAAAAGAAATTTACTTTAGCATTCTGAATACCTCTGTAACAGCTTTGAAGGAACGATTTGAATGCATTCAGTTCTCATTTTTTGAGATGTTGAATTCATTAATGTTTGCAGTATATAAAGAAAATTTTCCCCAAAACTTAATAGAAGCACTTGAATATAAGTACAGTAATCTATTTGACGTAAAAGCTTTAACGTCAGAATTAAAATACATCTATCAGGACTCCGATTTTTGTCAGTGCAAACCTGCAAAAGAAATTTTAAAGCTTTGTTCTGACCTTGGACAAGAATTACCTAAAACGATCACATTAATTCGGCTCCTTTTGACAATCCCTATAACCAATGTGTCAACGGAAAGACGTTTTTCAACGCTTAACAGAATAAAGACGTACCTACGGAATACCATGTCAGAGGAAAAGCTGTCTAGTTTAGCAAGAATTGCCATAGAGAAAGAAACTGTAATATCGCTACAGAAAAATAAAATGTTGCACGACAAAGTAATTGAAGAATTTGCATTAAAACCAAGAAGATTGGAGTTCATGTATAAATAAATAAGGTGAGGCGAAGTTTTATTTCCTAAATTTATGCCAGTTAAAAATATTGTAATTATCATACATAATACATATCACAGTGAAACAAGTATCAAATTATAACTTTACCTTACAACCTTACAAATGTTTCGCGCGATGATTTCTCATTTTGCGAAGGTCAAGCTTGTTGGCCTGGTGAAGTAGTGAGTTGGATTCTTGCGCTCTCCACCTCACATAGCCAGGTACGCCCGGCTCATCGGGGATTGTTCTGGGCCAGGCGTCTAGTCTTCTTTGAAGATGTCCACTGCAACTCCCTTCGTGTTTCTTAGGTCTTTAGGCAACTGATTAAACAATTTTGGTCCTCTTACTACAAAACTATTTTCTTTCAGGGTTAAGGATGTTCCCTGTCTCGCCTTCAATTTGGGAATACGACACAGTCTACCGTTTCTACTTTCCACCGTTGTTTGGGGAGTTATAGGGTTCAGAGTAAGATTAGGGACTAGTTTCTCCATTATTTTCCAAGTGTAAATAATGGTGTATCTCTCTCTTCTCCTTTCCAGCGAACATAGGTCTAGTTCGCGTAACCTTTCCCAGTAATTTAGTTCTTTGCACCCATTGATCTTGGCTGTGAAGCTTCTCTGGATCCCTTCCAGCTGTCTAATGTCTTCTTTTTTATATGGGGATGTTAGGACCGAGCAGTATTCCAGTTTAGGTATGATCAGGGTTTTCAGTAGAGGAATCATTACATTCCTATCCCTTCGTTTAAAGGTTCTCAATATCTGCCCCGTTATTCTCTTTGCTCTGTTTACTACTATCTTATTTTGTATTTCAAATTTCGCATCATCTGTCATTACAACCCCTAAATCTTTTGCTCTGGAATTTCTCTGAATTTCCTGTCCATTTGGGGTATAATATTCCATGGACTTTAGGTCTTCTCTTTTTCCGTACCGTAATAGCTGAAATTTCTCGGTGTTAAACTTCATATTGTTGTCTTCCGTCCACTTGTAGATTCTGTTTATGTCGGTTTGTAGAGATCCTATGTCTCCTGGGTTTCTTATTTTTCTACTGATCTTTGTGTCATCCGCAAAGGATGTTACTGTGCTGTCTCTGGTAACGTCCTCATCTATGTCAGTTAGCATGATTATGAAGAGTAGTGGAGCTAATACTGTTCCTTGTGGTACTGAGCTGAGGACCTCTGATTCTGATGGATACTCCTTGTACTGTAACGACTTGCCGCCGCTCACTAAGGAAATTATATATCCATTTCCCTACTTTTCCTATTATTCCCGAAGGTTATATCTAAGAGGAGATCTGTCGTGTTTCGCTACATACTTTACAGACCTTGACCAGTGAAAACGTGTTTTGCTTTATGTGAACCCCTCACAAACATGGCGGTATCAGAAGAGCATATCAGGCATATAATGTTTTACGAGTTCAAAAAAGGGAATAGTGCTACTGAAGCAACGCGAAACATTCAGGACGTTTATGGCAACGATATTCTGCATGAGGAAATGTCAAAGATGGTTTCAAAAGTTTAGGAATGGTGACTGCTGTTTGACAGATGCATCACGCTCTGGACGCCCTGCTGAGTTTGATGATGACCCGCTGTTAGCCGCACTTGAAGAAGACTGTTCAACAACTGTCGAAGAATTGGCACAGAAACTCAATTCATCCCCGTCCACCATCCATCGACATTTGCAACAACTCGGGAAAGTGCTTAAGTTAGAAAATGGGTGCCACATGAATTGTCGGTCGACAATCTGAGGGTGCGGGTAAACATTAGCACAGCTCTTCATTCCCGTGAACTCCAAGATCCGTTTTTGCACCGTTTAGTGACTGGTGATGAAAAGTGGATACTATCAGAATGTTAAGCGCCGTCGACAGTGGGTTTGTGCCGGAGAACCAGCGACACCACAGCCAAAACCAAATCTTCACCCTCGGAAGGTGTTGCTTAGTGTTTGGTGGGATAAAGGTGGTGTAATACACTTTGAAACCTTACCACACAACCAAACAATCACCGCTCAAGTCTACTGTCAACAACTGGATCGATTGAACACCACTAAAAGAAGAGAGACCTTCTTTGGTTAATCGGAAAGGAATCGTGTTCCACCACGACAACGCACGTCCTCATACCGCTCAGATCATTTCTGCAAAAATTGAGGAGCTTGGGTGGGAAAAACTTCCACATCCTCCATATTCTCCAGACCTTGCGTCTTCAGATTATCATCTCTTCAGGAGTCTGCAAAACTATCTTGACGAGAAACAGTATACTTCTTTAGATGACCTGCACACCAGTCTTTGTACGTTTTTTGCCTCAAAACCGCCTGAATTTTAAAAACATGCCATTGAAAAGCTTGTAGGACGTTGGCAGTGTCATTGATTCCGATGGAAAATATATACTAGATTAAAAAGTTTCAGTTGAGTTTTTTTTTGTCCAAATTTCGATCTAAAAACGACATTACTTATGGATGACCTGATATTATGATTCCGTGGTCACACTTGCCGAACGCTTTAGCAAAGTCTGTGTATAGTACATCATAGTTTTCATTACTTTCAAGTGAATCAATAATGTTGTTGTAGTGTTCCATTAGTTGTGATAGGCATGATCTGCCTGACCGAAACCCGTGTTGGTTATCATTGAATTTTTTCTGAGTTCCCAAAAAGTCATAGATTTTCTGTTTTACTATTCTTTCAAATATTTTAGCGAGATGGGATGTAAGCGATTGCATTCTTGCAGTTTTTGATCAATGTGGCATTCCATTTATCCGGTCCTGCCGCTGAGTGTGTTTTTAGTTTCCCTATGGCTTGTGTAATATCATCCGTCGTAAAATCGAAATCCGTTATACTTTCCCCTTGTGGTTCTTCTTCAAAGAACGCGTTTCTATCGCATATCAATTTGTCAGTTTTTGGGCTACTGAAAGATGATTCGTACTGAGCTCTTAATATTTCAGATACTTCTGTTAGATCATCAGATAAAGCACTGTTCTCATTTTTTAAAGGTCCGATAGTCGCATGGTTTTTCGACTTTCTTTTTGCGAAATTATAGAAGTACTTTGAGTTAGCCTTTATCGCTTCTATAGCGTCGTCGTCTTCTTTTTCTGTATGCTTCTCAATTAGTTCCTGTATGACGACATCGATACTTGCAGTTTATCATTTAATATTTTTCTGATGTTGTTATCTTTACAATTACTTAATTTTGCAGTCACTCTTTTTCTCTTTCGAAACAATGCCCTCTTTTGTCTTTCGAACCTGCTTCTCTTTCCTCTTTGTTGTATCTTTGGGACATGTTTTTCCACAATTTCTAACGTCTTCTCTAACGTCATTAGCATCTCCTCCGTTGTCTTGGCCTCGAAAATGGTTTTCCAATCTATTACTTACATGCTGGATGTCACATCTTCCCAGTTTATAGCTTTGGAGTGAAAATTAAAAATTTCGAATTTGCTTCTTTCTGTTGTGCGTGTTCTTTTGTTTCCTGTTGCCTTTATATTAGTTGTTATTTCAATGATGTTGTGGTCCGATATCACAGTTACGGCCGATATATATATATATATATATATATAATTATATATATATTATATATATATATTATTATATTTATATATATATATATATATATATATAGGGTGGCGCAAAAGTCAGGAACCATAGGCACATTTTATTAAATTATAATAAATGCTCGAATTGGTGGCCTTCCACTTGGAGATACTTTCTGACGCGTTGAATGCATGATGTTTGAACTTTCCTTAACACATTGGTACTGATTTTGGCACACTCAGATGTGATTTTATCCTTTAGAGAAGGTATGGTTCTGGGTCGATCAGCATAGAGTACCGACTTGAGATGGCCCCACAAGAAAAAGTCAAGAGGCGTGAGGTCTGGAGACCTAGGTGGCCACTCGACAGGCCTTCGCCGTCCGATCCACTTGCTTGGGAATGTTTCATCTAAAGAGCTCCGGACGATGGTTGCGAAATGTGGTGGTGCACCATCCTGTTGAAACCACATCTCCGCCCGTTCTGCCAATGGAATGTCGTCCAGTATGGGCATTAGAAATGTTTGCAGCATATGCAGATATGTTTCACCTGTTACTTTGCCGTCGAAAAAGTACGGACCAATTAACCGATCCCCCCAGAGCGCTCCCACACCATAATTCGTTGATCGAATTGCACATGTCCTTCCTCCATCCAGTGGGGCTTCTCATTGGCCCAATATCGTGCATTATGCCTATTGACACGACCGCTGAGGTGAAATATCGCTTCGTCGCTGAACATGATCTTTCGTTGAAGCTGTCGATGTTGTAGAAACCACTGGCAGAACTCTACACGACGGTCTGTGTCGTCACCGTGCAGTTCCTGAACGAGTTGGACTTTGTAGGGGTGGAAACGATTTGTTGTAAGAATTTGTTGAATGGATCTTCTGGAGACACCCGTTTCCTGGGATAACTTTCTTAAGGACTGGGCTGTTTTCGAGGTGATTGAGTACCGTTAATGATGTTGCTGCTTCGGTTGAACCTTTTGGCCGGCCACTACGCGGCCGATCATGAACACTTCCCGTTTCTTTGAAGCGAGTAAACAGTTTTCCAACTGATGCCTGAACAACTGGCGGCCTGTCAGGGTGTTCGTCATTAAAAGCAGTAGCAACTGATCGGTGTGCGTTACCACGCCTTGCACACATTAAAACTATCTCCACCCGTTCATCTGTTGGTGCTCTTCCAATACGTGCTCTACCGTAAAATTTACATTCCAATATGTGCTAACTAACGAAAATATCACGACCTAACCTAACCAATCGTCAAGGGCGTACAATTGACCTAACGATTGGTTAGGTTAGGTCGTGATATTTTCGTTAGTTAGCACATATTGGAATGTAAATTTTACGGCAGAGCACGTATTGGAAGAGCACCCATCTGTTGTCAATTTCTGTGCCATAGGTTCAACAACAAATCTGAAAAGAAAAACATTAAAACACAAATTATTAAAATGTGCCTATGGTTCCTGACTTTTACGCCACCCTGTATATACAGAGGGCTTTTTTTATGACGGTACGCGCCAATACGCCGTACCGGCACCTTTTTTTCAGAGCGACGTTGACACACGTCCCCTTAAATAAATTAACGTTCCCATCTCGACTGCCTCATTTGTCGGGAACAACAAAGTAATAAACGGTGTCTATAAATGTTAAACAGTCTGATTTTTACTGTATTTTTTATATTTATTATCAACTTTTTATTAAAAGTTCATCACACATTCACTAGAGAAGGGGGAGGGGGCGCAAGAAGAGGGGAGCGGTGGGAGAGGAATTTTACAATTTATCAAGATATGAGTATCGGCACCTTTTTTTTTTTTTTTTTTTACAAAAAAAAGCACATATATATGGTGTTTCACAACCGATCTGCCGTACTTTGGGGGATGATTTGGCGGGGATATCGAGTAAAAAAGTTAATACAACATAGGTGTTATTTCCAACCGTTGCGGAGCTGGCACCACCACATTTTCGTCGTCATGTTACAGATTACTTGAATCAGCAGTACGGGAATCGTTGGATTGGTCTTGCTGGTCCAGTATCGTGGCCCCGAGATCTCCGGACCTAACCCAGTTAGATTTCTTTTTATGGGCCTTATGAAAGAGATGGTCTACAAGATCAAAGTACAAACGAGAGAGGAACTCTTGCGTCGGATTATGGATGCCGCTGTTTACATACGAGAACACCCCGAAATGATTCAATGGGCAGACTCTTGTTTGGAACAAGCAAGGCTGTGTATTGAAAACCGAGGCGGACATTTTGAATACTTATAAGGTGTATCTCATAAAATGTAGCAATAAATACATCAGGAACTCTCGTTTATTTTTTTCCATGCACCTTAAAACGTTCGTTGCTCCGCAACGGTTGGAAATAGCACCGATGTTATTAACTTTTTTACTCGATATCCCCCCCCTTCTCAAATCACCTCCCAAAGTATGCAGACCGGTTGTGAATTATGTTTCATAAATTAGTATACATATTAAGGATGTCAAAGTGAACAAAAAAGTTCCTATGAACATAAATCCGGAATCGCTTTGTTTCCGAAAAACATTGCTTTTCTGCCGAGGACGATCCAATTAAAATGAGTCATTAAAGTTTATCAAAGTTTATAATTATACAGCAAGTGCTCAAATGGTTTCATTGCATCAGAGTACATGTTTCAACGCGTCGTTGAAAATTTTGTTGCATACATTCGAAAACACTTACATGGTTGCGTATTGTTTCTGAACAATTTTGAACACGTTGCCACGTTGAACAACAACATGAGAGTGACACATGAAATGAAGGAAATAATTTTGGTTTCTAAAATGACAACTAACAAAATACTATCAAAACAAAGGAAAAATAACTGTCTTAACAACCAGACAATTACGACTTTGAAAAGCAAAAAAGCAACGTATCTCGGAAACGAAGCGATTGCGGGTTTATGTTCATAGGAACTTTTTTGTTCACTTTGACGTCTTGAATATGTACGTATACTAATTTATGAAATATAATTTGATAACACCCTGCATATATACATACATAGTCTCTGGGATTATCTTCTTCTATGAAAACGGAGTCCTGTCGGTCCGTTCGTCCGTCCGTCTGCGATTCTGAACATAGAAATAAATTGCGCTTTGCTTTGTTTCAACTTTTTACTCTAGTGCGTTAAGATTTTTATTGCTTGATACACTGGGTTCGGATGTGAAGCTCAAGATTTTCATTGCTGCGTTCTTTTCTATAGTTTTAGTGACCGAATAATTGACTCAATTACTGAGGGTTCAGTTATTCGGTTAATAAAACTATAGAAAAGAACGCAGCAATGAAAATATTAAGCTTCACATCCGAACCCATTGTATCAAGATTTGTGAAGCTTAAGGTTTTCATGGCTGCGTTCTTTTCTATAGTTTTATTGACCGAATAATTAAACCCTCAGTAATTGGGGGACCGCAGCCCCCCCCCCCCCCAATTATTGAGGCTGAAGGCCCCAGCACCGCAGGTCTAGCTAATTGAGTCCGCAGGGCCCACTTTTGCCAGTTCTTGTGAAAATGGTTACGCTGATAACCACCAGTGAAAGCCAAATACTAAGGTATACAAGTTTTTAAAATGATGGTGAATCAGGCACTTTTTATTAAGTAACTAGTACAGTTCCCGCCGCTTCGCTGACGGTTAGACAGGCTAAACTACAAAAAAAGAACCCAGCCGTGAAAATTTTGAGCTTCACATTGTGTCAACATTTCTGAATCTGGTATCTCCCAAAACCTCCTCACCCCCATTCATACAACTTGGGGGCTAACCCCCTCCCCCATTACCCCCACCCCTCCCCATTACCCCACCCCTCCCCATTACCCCATCCATCCCCCATTACCCCCACCCCCACCCTTTCCCCATTGCTAAACTACAGAAAAGAACACAGTCATGAAAATCTTGAGCTTCACATTGCCGCCCGTAATACAATTTCTGAATTTTTTTTACAATTTCTGAATTTTTTTTACAATTTCTGAATTTTTTTCTCACAATTTTTTCTCACAATTTCTGAAAGTGTGACGGACAGACAGACGGACAGCTCTCTTATTATAGTATAGATTATAGTATAGATTTCAAAGTCTAAAATTTATTTTTATGAGTTTATGTATATAATTTAAAATTTCTTAATTAATTAATTAATGCTAGCTAAAGGTAGAGCCCATTTCGCTAGACCTGCGGTGCTAGGGTCTCCGGCCTCAGTAATTGGGGTGCCTGAGGCTTCCCAATTACTGGCGAGTCAATTATTCGGTCAATAAAACTACAGAAAGGAATGCAGCTATGAAAATCTTAAGCTTCACAAATCTTGATACAATGAGTTCAGATGTGAAGCTTAAGATTTTCATTGTTGCGTTCTTTTCTAGCTAAAGTGGGCTCAACGGGCCCATTTAACTAAACCTGCGGTGCTGGGGTTTTCGGCCCCAGTAATTGGGGGGTTCAATTGTTAAGCTTCACAAAAGTTTCTCGTGAACTTAAAGTAAATATAAATCTTTCACTGCCATAATAATTTCTTTTCAAAATCTTTGGTATCCAATTTCGACTTTTGAAACAATTTTTTTGACAGACTGCCTCAATTATGTTATAGATATTTAAAAATTATAATAATACAATCATGCAACTCTACCAGTCGCTATTTTTGCAGTTGTTGTTGTTGTTGTTGGTTAGCCGATCAGCCCACCTTGATCGAGCAAGCCGGCGGCACGCAGGTAACCGATCGCCCTCTCCGGAGTGGACCAGAGGTTCAGCGCACTAGTGATGATGTGTTGTGTTCTATGTTGTGCTAGAGCGGTACAGTCTGTCATAATGTGTTCAATTGTTTGTGGTGTGTCCTGGCACAGGTGGCAGGTGTCGTCTGTGGAGTTGTCTAGTCTGTGTTTATATGTCTGTAAGTTGGGGTGATGTCCACATCGGAATCGTGCCAAGTTAACTCGATCCGATCTGCTCAGGCTGGTCTCTGACCTGTTAATGGGTGGCGGCTTCGCACCTAGAACCGCATCCGGACCGAGTCGTGTCAGTGCTTTGTGGGTTAGATGTGTGTGTGTGTGTGTGTGTGTGTGTGTGTGTGTGTGTGTGTGTGTTTTCTGTACTGTGTGATGTCTGTGGGGCGTGGTATGGAATGGAGTATTTGGTTATAATGTCTCTCTGGTGTTACCTTAATGGTGGGAGGTGTTGGTGCATGATTGTACACGTAGTGGCAAGTGTGTTGTGGGTTAGTTGTCGCTGCTGCCATGAATTGTGTTCCCCTCATGTCTAAATGTTCCCTAACTTTCAGTATTTTTGTTTCTGTGTGCAGGTGTTCTATTGGTGTTGTTTAAGTGCATCCTGTAATGATATGAAGTGCGTTGTTTTGTATTGTCTGTAAGGTGTTTATGTGTGTGTGTTTGAGATAATGGGTGCCCAGCATGGGCTAGCATAGTCCATAACAGTGAATATATTGTTTGTATATGAGTAATGTTGTTTCTTGCTGGTGTCCAAAGTTTGTGCCTGTTAGTACCCTAAGCGTGTTAAGTCTTGACGTACATTTGTTTTTAATGTCCTGAATGTGGTTTGCAAAAGATAATGATGTGTTGTATGTGACCCCAAGTATTTTGGTTCTGTGAGTGTGTGGAATGTTGGTGTTGCTTAGTGTAAGCTGTGGAGTTATCTGGTGTTCTTTTGTGTTGCTTGTAAGCAAGGTGATGGTTGATTTTGTGAGCGCTACTTTGAGTCTGTTGTGTGTGAGCCAGTCTTGTATACTGTTTATGTATGTTTGTTGGTTAATTGTAGCGGTGTCGATGTTGTTGTGGGTGGGTATTAGAGTGATGTCATCTGCATATGATGACAAGGTAAGCTTGTTATCTGTGGGTGTTGGAATGTCATGCATGAATAAGTTGAACAGTGTTGGTGAGAGAACAGAGCCTTGAGGGACCCCGTTCGGATAAAGCTTGTTTTTGGATGACTTGCTATTAAATGTGACATGTATCTTCCTGAAAGATAGTTGCTCAGCCACCTTTTGGTGTTATTGTGCATATTTGTGTTGAGTATTTTGTTTATGAGAGGGAAGCGTGGGATAGCATCAAATGCTTTACTAATGTCTATTGTTGCTAATAGTGTACGTTGAGCTGGTCGTCTGGAGTTGATGCCATCCATGATGTGCTGCGTGAGGTTAGTGAGTAATGTCGTGGTTGAGTGGTGAGGTCTGAATCCATGTTGAGTAGGCGATAGTGGTATGTGTGGGTTGGTGATTTGTAAGATTAGTCTTTGTTACTTTGGAAGGTGTGCATAGTAAACAAATGGATCTATAAGAAGCTGGTTATGTTGGATCTTTGTTTGGTTTGAGTAGTGTAATAATTTTACCTTGTTTCCATATGTCAGGAATAATACAGTGTTGATATGAATATGTGCTGATGTTTGTGAGAGCTAGTATTTCCCGTGGGTCCAAGTATTTAAGGTGTATGTTAGATATGTTGTCTGGTCCAGTAGCCTTCGAATTCTTAATGTTTTTGATGATCTTGATTGTCTGGTCTCTAAGGTGGTCTGGTCTGTAAGATTCTTAAGGTTGCAAAGGTTGTCTAACAATGATATTAGCAAAAGAATTTATATAATTTTGGTTCTACACTTAACTCCTTTATGTGATTTATATTAGCCGAAAAAAAACATATAGAATTTAGGATATTCTGTTTAAGATTATAGATATGGCAACTGTGGAGAGCATCGTTAGGCTTATCGAAAGGATATTGAGGCAATTTATACAAATATTAAGAATTTAACGGATTCATATTTTAATTTGTACGAGCAGAATAATATCTTTTAAAGGATTAATACTTTAATTTATACAAACAGAATGATATTTTTAAATTTTAACAAAAATTTATTCCCTGTGGAAAACCTTTTCCACAAATATGGGATCACCTGAAGGATCAGGGCCCGCAGCCTTCGTTAGTTAACCTTATAAAGCTAACTAACGAAAATATCACGACTTAACCGAATCAGTCGTTAGGTCAACTGTACGCCCTTTACGATTGGTTAGGTTAAGTCGTGATATTTTCGTTAGTTAGCCTTATAAGGCTAACTAACGAAGGCTGGGGGCCCTGATCTTCAGGTGATCCTAAATATGCCTAAATCTCAGAATAGCGCCAATAGTAAGTCACTTTTTTACTACTTATATCGAACTTTGTTAATAATTCGGATTTGTAGCGTAACCTAACCTAAAACAAATCAGAGGGTAGGGTGGGTAAAGTCTGAGAAAGCGTAAAAGACAACGTATTTGACTTCCAGCTTTTTTTTTAACTTAAATCCTAACGCTGGTGAAATTTAAAAAAAAACGAAAATTTACACAAATGTTCGACCAACTTCAGTATTTATTACCATATATATATATATATATATATATATATATATATATATATATATATATAATACAAGTGAATCAGAAAATTTGCTGAGTTCTGCTCATATGAGCCATTTGACTAAAGATTTCATATATTGAATATAGATTGAATCTTGCAATATTTTGACCGGCAATCTTCTGTGCTTCTTAGTCATTCAACTCCTTTTAAGCCTAAAAATGGAAAAGGCTTATTATATATATATATATGTGTGTGTGTGTGTGTGTGTATTCCTCTCAGCTTCTCCCTCATCTCCCATAATGGTCTTTAAAAAATTCCCATTATTCGTCGTTTGGAAGTAAAGGAGAAATATTTCCCTTTGGCTTCTTCTGGTTCTCATATCGGTTCATCCTCCATCACAGATTGTTTTCCTCATTCCTGGACCAAATTTAGTTTTGATTCAGAAAATAATAGGGAAAATTGAGTCTTTTATTTATTGTTATTAGGTTGTTTTTTTCATTAAGACTTTTTAGTATTACATAAGTATGAAAAGTTTGTTGTTTATGACACTTCGTCTTATTTTGTCGGTGGCTCTCCATTTTATTTTAGGAGTAAAACACACACACACACACACACACACTTTTATTGTCGCGATTCTTGGTCCTGAAGTGGTTGGTTTTTAATGGCCAAGTATTAATAGGTCGAGCTTCTTCGACCTTGAGGGACGTACAGTCGTGCATGTTACGTAGTATGGAATCCTAATCACGCACAACCCGCCACAGTCGGAAGAACATTTATTGTCATGAATCGTATCACTTTTCCTCTTTATTCTTTGCAATTTTCATTTATTGATAATAAAAGCCTTCACGAACGCCAATTATACGTTCTTGTTGACTTTCGCGAGAAGAATTCATGGATTTTTACTTAAGGTCTTATTCTTACTCAGACCACTAGATAGTGGTTCGTTAGCCACGCCCTTAAGACCGTTACTCATTTTTTCCTTATTCATTATCGGTATTCATTTTTTGTTTCTTCGTTACTTATTGACCTCATGTATGTCCTTAGTCATTTTTCATCGACTCTTTATTCGCTTCCTTATCTCATTACTCATATCCTCAACCCCATTATGGTAATAAACTCGTTGATACTTACTTCGCTGGAGACCTCATCGCAATCTCCCCTGCACCCCATCCTTCTTACCTCATCGCCTGTTATAGTAGACATCCCTTAGAACGCCTTCAGTGAGAACCGGAGTTTCGCTAATGCATTTCCTGCGTTGTCTCCTTCCACTTGTGTGATGACTCGATGAGGAACGGAATGGAATCCTTTTGGGGTACGCTTTAACCCCTCTCCCCCCCTCCCCTGGCGCCTAAATACTGTCACGTTCGTTCGGGGTAGCGGAACACAGTCGATTTGTGCAATGTCTACACGCATAATGTCGATACACTAAAGAGTTAATTTAAATTAGGTTAGGTTACATTATGCCCGGTTAGGTTAGGTTAGTTGTCATTTTCATCGAAAATCTGAAATGTAGTTTGAAATGTGAAATATATATAGTTGCATAAGGTTGAACGTCGACGTTATGAAATTCGATTTTTGTTCACGTAATGCCTTCGTTCTTATTTGCAATTTTTTGACGTTGGCCTAAAGTTAAACGGTGCGAAGGCCACATTGGTAATTCAAATAATGTGCCGCACTGACAAAAGTCCCGAGATTGCCTACCTACCACGAGGATAGGTTGACTTCACGGATAGGGGGAATACACGAAATAAAAAAGTTTGCATTATTAGGTCCAATTTCAACTTCCTCGGAGCTTTTGGTTTATGGGAGCTATTGAAGAATAGGGACCCCAGCCTTCTTTAGTTAGACTTATAAGGCTAACGAAAATATCACGACCTAACCTAACCAATAGTTAGGCTAACTGTACGCCCTTGACGATTGGTTAGGTTAGGTCATGATATTTTCGTTAGTTAGCCTTATATGTAAAGCTAACTAAAGAAGGCTGGGGTCCCTATTCTTCAATAGCTCCGGTTTATGACCAATTAAAGGGGTTTCACTATATCTGCTTTAATATGGTTTTCATTGATGATGATCATTGCAAACTGTTGTCAAGCTCCGAATAGAGTTTTGATGCAATGATCTTTGGTTCACGTTATGTCGTCACTGTTGTTTTTTTTTAGCCATTATCGTGTTTATTTCATGATGTTTAATAACTTCAGGGACTTCCTCGAGATACATGGGTAATCTCGATTTTTGTCAGTGAGTCACCATTCAAACGGGCAACTAGTATCACTGTATCATGCTTCTGTAACCCTTTCGCTGCTATGGTCGTCAATTGATGATATACAGTAGACTGCTCGTGCGTCAATTGATTTAATGTTTCCCGCCCGCATCAATACTATTAATTCATAAAGTAAGTTTTCGAACACCTTTTTCTTTTGCGCGTGTGGCGAGAATCTTTCAATTTAAGTGAGCAGCGAAAAGGGTTAAAGTCAGTTTAGTCCTTACCGAGTGCCATTTTTTTCTATTTTCTCTGCAAGAACGTTAGATGTTCTCACTATAATCTGAATCCATAGGGCGATTTAATGAGATATTACGCTGTTGATGATAACGTAAAATACTAGGGGCACTCAATATATTTTTCCCCACCCTTTTTTCTTAGCTAAATAATAGGCCATGGGGCTGAAATGTCTTTTGGGACGTAAGTTTGAACTTTCTGCGCTTCACATAACCGAATTTTTCCAGTTTGAACCTCTCCTCCTTGTATAAAACCGATAGTTAACGCAGTTTCGAAAATGGCGTCTGACAGTGATGTGCGTCGTAAACAGAGAGCTGTTATCGAGTTTTTAACCGCAGAGAAGGAAACAGTTGGAAATATTCACAAACGTCTACAAAACGTTTACGGAGATGCTCTTGTTGATCGAAGCACAGTTGGACGCTGGTCTAAACGTGTGAGATCATCGGAGAGAGGGAGAGCCAGCCTTGATGATGAGCCACGCAGCGGTCGCCCGGCATCGGCTGTGACACCTCACACTGTGCAACGTGCTAACAGCATCATTCGATCAAATCGGCGCGTCACATACAAGGAGCTATCACTGGAGCTAGGAATTAGTGAAGGAAGTGTGAATACGATAATTCAGCAACTGGGATACTCAAAAGTGTGTTTACGGTTTGTTCCTCGCTAACTGACTCAAGATCACAAAGCCTAAAGAAAAAAAATTGCCTCTGAGTCGTTGGTTCGATACGAGACAAGGGGATGACTTCCTTTCACGAATTGTGACTGGGGATGAGACTTCGGTACACCACTTTGAACCTGAAACAAAACGCCAATCCATGGAGTGGCATCATGCAAATTTCCTACGCAAGAAAAAGTTAAAAATGGCTCCCTCTGCAGGAAAGGTTATGGCCACCATCTTCTGGGACATGAAAGGGGTAATTCTGGTGAACATTATGAAGAAAGGACAAGCAATCAACTCAGAGGCATATATTGCTACCCTACAGAGACTCCAGAGACGTATAAAGCGAGTTCGACCGGAGAGAAAACTGGAAGACGTCTTTCTTTTGCACGATAACGCAAGACCACACAACAGTTTGCAAACAAGAGAGGCCATCACAAAAATGCGCTTGACTGTGTTAGCCCACCCTCCATACAGGCCGGATCTGTCACCTTCAGAGTTCCATTTGTTTGGGCCAATGAAGGATGCTATGCGTGGAAGAAAGTTTCAGAGTGACGATGAGGTTGTTGACGAGGTTAAGAGGTGGCTCCAGCGGAACCCAGCGGACTTTTACAAGTAAGGAATAAAGGCCCTTGTTTCGAGGTGGAGGAAAGCCGTAGAAAAGGATGGAGACTATGTGGAAAAATAAAAACTTGTATAAAAGGTATGTAACTACGGGGCTCCAATAAACCTTAGCCCCCACGCCCATGGCCTAAACCATTAAAGGCACAGTAAAACTAAACATACCTTACAAAAGAGAATTTAATCCTGCATTTAATGAGAAACAATTAAAACTTGGTGTTCCCGCTATTGGTTTCCAAGACAGCCTGAATTCGCTTTGGGTAGCTTGCCAAAAGTGACGTGAATAGATCTTGATCGTTACGCAAATTTGCTAAAACAGTTTCAGTTTGTTGCGTCATTGTATCCTTCGAAAATCGATTTGCTGCAGGTTCTTGAAACAAGAGACATTCAACCTTGTCCTTTATAACTGATCCAATGTGTTCACAGACGTTCAGGTCAGGAGAATTTCCTGGCCATTCTTCATTTCCAAAGAAATCGATATCATGGTTGAGCAACAACTGTTGAGTGGCTAATGCCTTAAAGCAGGGGACCTTATCGTGCAGAAGTGTGACCTGATCGACATCTATAACATTGTTTGGGTTTCTTACAAAAGGAATGACATGCTGGGATAGAATAATATCACGAAAATACTGTCCATCCCAACTCTGACCATTTGGCTTCAGCACCCACATGAGCTTTGCAGTGAACAAAACAAACACACCAACACAGTCTGGACTTTTTAATAATTCGCGATAATGTTCATTGTCATCGATTTCATCTGGTGTTGTGGCCCACACTCGATCATTTTGGTAGTTAGGCCGACGTGTTTGTAAACAAAAAATTCATCGGAGACAGCTAAATGCATGAAGTCATCCACATCCCAATCTTCAAGATAATGGGCAAACCACATTCTGTCTTCGATGTTAAGTTGAGTTTTTCTTGGCCTTGGAAATTTATGCCAAGGCTTTAAACCTTGCCTATGACGGTACAGTCGAATGATCTCACCACTAACGATCTTTCCTCTCAACACTTCGATCTCTGTAGAAAGTTTAGCACAACTGTTTTTCCGCTTACGCGTACCGCTTTCAATGATGTCCTTTGTTTCCTGAGAGAGTGTCAAATTTGGGCGCCCAGATTTGGTTGTATCCATTTCACATTCATCCAAAGTTTTATTCCAATTTCTTTTGACGAAGTCCTCACTTCTTCGCAACTTTTTGGCAACCCATGAACGTGTTATAAAGGTGGCTCCAGCATCACGAGCTTCCCGAAATGTTATTGCTCGTATGCGATCTATCACACGTTGCCTCTTGAATCACCAATTAATTGAGAAGCCATTATATTATCACTTTATCAGCTAGTAATTTTAATACCTGCAATAAATAAAAATTTTATATATTTTTATAATCACTAAAAACTATTTCGATATAAGTAAACATGTAAGCTGCAAATGGGGGGGCTAAGGTTTTTTGGAACCACTTACTTGTGTACAAAATTTCTTGAACTTACAAGGAAACTTGGAAAGAAAAACAAAAGTGGGGCCAAATTTATTGAGTGGCCCTCATATAACACCAATGATACAAGTGTTTCCATTATTCTGGCCAACGTGCGCGCACGCACACACACACACACACACACACACACACACAGGGTGTCCCATAATTCCGGTCTCGTAGGAAAATTTATTTTAAATTAAATTTACAAAAGTAATACATTAGAACTAAATCAAATGTTCAAAATGATGTCTCGTTTTGGGACTTTTTTTTTTTTTGGTTGCAGGCCTCCGCCTTTTCCTCAGGAGTGTAACTCATTTCCATATTAGCCACTGCGTGTTATTGTACCTGCAACAAAAAAAAAGGTCCAAAACAAGACATCAATTTGAACATTTGTTTTAGTTTTAATGTATTGCTTTTGTAAATTTAATTTAAAATAAATTTTCTTATGAGAACGGATTTATGGGACACCATATATATATACACACACACACACACACACACACATATATATATATATATATATATATATATATATATATATATATATATATATATGGGAACATTTGTTAGATGAACTGCTTTTGTTTACGAAATATGCCCTCGTAAGAACCAGACGTAAAGTAATTAAATCCGACATAAAGAAAAGTGTTGAGAACATTATTGAAAATTAGCATTTTTCTTCTTGCATTTCATTTTTATTTTTTTTCCATAGAAGTTATTGTGTGCAGAATTTATGGAGTGCCTTTTCAAGTCTACTTGTATTTCAACGCATTTCTGAATTGATTTTCCCTCTGAATGACTTTCTCGTTTCGGATTTAAGCTTAGATTCACTGTTTACATAAATACTTTTTGGCACTAAAGCGTTTATATATATATGTATATATATATATATATATATATATATATACCTTACCTTATGTACCTTATGTTGCTTCGTGCGTTGGTCTCTCTTCACACGGAGGTCAAGCTGGTGGCCCCGCCTAGGGGTCTGGCCTGGTGGAGGAGCGAGTTGCTTTGTTGCGCTCTCCACCGTACATAGCCAGGCACGCCCGGCTCATCTGGTACTGTCCTGAGCCAGGCATCCAGTCTTTTCTTGAAGACTTCAACTTTGACCCCCGTTACGTTTCTGAGGTCCTTAGGAAGCTGGTTGAAAATTCTTGGCCCCCTGACAACCAAGCTATTTTCCTTCAGGGTTGAGGAGGTCCCTTGTCGTGCCTTTAATTTGGGAACACTACACATTCTGCCTTTCCTATTTTCCAGTGTTGCTTGAATGGTAATTGGGTTTAGTTTTAGGTTCGGTACCAGTTTTTCGATCATTTTCCATATGTAGATTATGATGTACCTCTCTCTTCTTCTTTCCAGTGAGTACAGATTTAGTTTACGCAGTCTTTCCCAGTAGTTGAGTTCTTTGCATCATCAATCTTGGCTGTGAAATGCCTTTGCGTTTTTCTAGTTTATTAGTTTCTTCCTTTTTATATTGGGACGTCAAAACTGAGCAGTATTCAAGTTTTGGTATAATCAGTGTTTTTAGCAGGGGAATCATTACTGTCCTGTCCCTTCTCTTGAAAGTTCTTAGTACCTGTCCGGCGACTCTTTTTGCTTTATTTATCGCTATCTGATTTTGTGTTTCGAATTTCGCATCATCTGTCATTATTATCCCGAGATCAATCGCTTTTCGTGTTCTCTGAATTTCCTGTCTATCTGGAGCATAATATGCAGTCTGTTAAGTTCTTCTTTTCTACCATATCTCAAGAGCTGAAATTTCTCGGCGTTGAATGACGTTTGTTGTCTTCTGACCATTTGTATATTTTGTTCGTGTCCCTCTGCAAGGCCTCCACGTCATGTACATCGCGATTTTTCTGCTGATCTTTGTATCGTCTGCAAAGGATGTTACTATACTGTTGCTGTTTACTCCGCTTCTATGTCGTGTTAACATGATATGAACAGGAGCGGGGCCAGTACAGTCCCTTGTGGTACTGAGCTGCGTATTTCCGATTCTGATGATGATATACCTTGAATTTTGACGACATGCAGACGATCTCTAGGAAGTTGTAGATCCATTTTCCACTTTGCCTGTTATTCCATATATTTAATTTATGGCTATTATACCATGGTCACATTTATCGAAAGCTTTAGCAAAATCTGTGTATATAACATCGTAGTTGTCATTGCCTTCCAATGCATCTAGGATATTGTTGTAGTGTTCTATTAGTTGTGATAGGCATGATCTACCTGATCGGAATCCATGCTGATTTTCGTTGAATCTTTCCCATGTCTCCAGGAAATCATAAATTTTCTCTCTACCTATTCTTTCAAATACTTTGGTGAGGTGGGACGTCAATGACACTGGTCTATAGTTCTTCGCTTGAGATCTGTCCCCTCCTTTATATATAGGGACAATGTTTGCTCTTTTCAAGATGCTCGGTATTTCCCCAGTGTCCAGGGATAATGTCTGAGATAATGGTTGGGGTTATTTTTATATCAGCAATCAAGTTCGTGTTATTCGTGAATACCAGATCCAGGCAGTTATTTTTTCTGGTATTTTCTGTTATCTCCTGTGTCAGCATAAACTCATTTGTGAGAGCCATCAACATTTTTGCTTGCTCCTGGTCTTCTCTTGTGCCCCCCTTGTCCTGGTGAATATATATATTCCTATCCACCTTTTTTTTTATAAATGGAAAGTTAAATAAAGTCTCCGCAGATCATTATATTGGGGGATGGAGAGTTTATGGCCTTTATTAACTTTCTGATGTCATCAATGGCCTCCGAGAATTTTTCGGTTATGGTGCTTGGAGGTCTATAGATGACTATTACTATCAAGTTTAGTTTTTCTATTTTCACTGCTAAGAGTTCCACATAGCTGTTTGATTTAATTATTGTCTCTGTCATATGACCTTCTGTACATATATAGCACAGCCACCTTTCCGTCTCCTCGTTCTATCCGCTCTTAGTAAGTTGAAGCCCCTATATTTATCTCTTTCTTATCAATACAATGTTAGCATTTTTCACAATTTCCTTGGCAATCTAAGATGAGTTTCTGTGAGGCATGCGATGTCCGCCCTTGTTTCGTCCATAAATCCTTTCAGGTACGAAACCTTATTGAGTGATTGGTTGGTTTATTCCTTGAATATTAGCCAGGACAATTTTTATGTTCTCTGTTTTTCGTTGCCCCTTGTGCATTTCAAGTCGTTTTCCTTCGATATCGCTTGATTTTTGCCCTATGATCCTCCGAAAGAGATCCGTTTCGCCTACTTGTATGGTAGCTTCTTGCCCGGTAGCAATTTGGCTCGGGGGTTTCCAGCTGTGTCAACTGCATGTGGATGACGTTTAGCATCCGTAAATTGTCTGAGATTGAAAAAATTTTCTTCTTCGCTGATTGTGTCCTATTGTCGTTCCTATTGTTTTTATTCCTATTGTCATTTAAACTTTTTCCTTGTTCGTTGAGTCCGTCGGGAGATGTTGATAGTAGCATTTTTTCCTGAATTTGCAGGTTTCATATTTTGCGTAAGTCCTGCAAATGTCCGGGTGGTAGAATTTACATCCGTCTCCAAATTTACAATGACCATTATATAGAAGAAATTGCATATTGGGGGATTCATATATACATTGTCCTCTTTTAAATCTGCAATTATCTTTTATATAATACCTGCATATAATTCCTTCCCCATATTTACTCTTGGCTTTGTTTTTGCTCCTCTTGGGGGACAGTTTTACTTCTTTTCTTGGACTGCTCTCTTGTCTTGTCCTATTTGTGCTAGTTGTGTTTGTGTCCTTCGTTGCCCTTATGCTGTGTGTTGTCTTTACACTCTTTGTCGCCTGTGTGTTTTCGTCCTCATTTTGTGACGGTATTTGATTTTTTTCTATTTCGCCTTTCTCCGTTTCTTCCGTTTTCCACTGTTCTTTGTTTCCACTTTCCTCTTTCATTCTCTTCTCATAGTCTCTTTCTGCTTTAATTACCGTAAAAGAGTTTAATTCGGTGAAGCAGTTTTCGCAGAAAATCTTTAGCCCATTAAACTGCTTTGCATTCGTTATAAGGGAGATTTTTTCATCTCCCCATTCTAAGCATTTAAAATCAAAAAGTAGCTGACAAAAATCACACCTCATCGCCACTGTCTCATCCGTTGCATCTATACAGATACCACAGAGTTGCAGGTATGCATTAATTTCCATGTTGGTGAAGTGACTCAAAAAGGGGGTATTATCGAGGTATTGGGTGGGGGATGACTCAAGCTGTGGGAGGGAAAGAATTTTCCGTTACTCCAGGGTGGGGGATGTGGCACGCTGTATGCTTCTCACTGATTGGTCCTCTCGATTGTGGCTGCGGGGAATAATGGGGGATATTTGCGGGCACTTCAAAAACAAAACTTTCCTCACAAAGAGACTCGGAAAAAAACAAATGCTGTATATATTAATTCACTTTGTTTTTATTTTTTTTTTTGGTATACGCCCCGATTTTTACTTTTTTAGAAAGAAATACCGCTATGCACTATCAATTAACTCACAATATCGGCACCGTTTAAAACTGATTAACTGCAGGATTTTTACTGTAATACCGCTTTTATTCGGACTTCGATCGAAACACGTGTAACCGCCACAACAGCAAAACACACACATCCACAAAACAATATATATATATATATATATATATATATATATATATATATATATATATATATACAGTGCTTACTTTGTGACGGAACGCTCCGGAACGCCGTTCGGTACTTTTATTTTAAAACCAAATTAAAAAAGGTTTTTATTTTAATAAAAAGGTCAGCAACGTAATTTCGTAATTTAAAATCCAACGAATACAGACAGTAGAAAGCGAAAACTAGTCGATCAAGCAGAAAGAAGTTTGGAGTGTGTGTGGAAATTAATGTGATTATTCTATCAACTTCCTATATAGCAATATCATGTAAGTAAAGCAGTTTTATTTGTTTCAAATACATATAATATTTTGTTTCACTTAGATGAAATAACATTTCACTTAGATGTGCAATGACAGTCTAACTTTTTCTTTAAAATAATACTGTATTCGAAGAACTTTCATTTGCATGTTGCGCAGTTTTCGCAGAAAGCGCGCTTAAAATGCGTTGGTTTCTGGGGCCCCACCCCGGACCCCGCTGGGGGAGCTTACAGCGCTCCCCCAGACCCCCTAACTGTGAGGGCTTCACCTGCGTTCCACTTCTTTTTCATTTACAAATTAAGCACTGTGTATATATATATATATATATATAGTGTGTGTGTGTGTGTATATATATATATGATGAACAAAACCACGAAGGGAAAAGAAACACAAAGTGGTGCTCAAGCGCTTTCGTCTAATAACATCCTCAGGAACACTGGAGTGAAAGGAGAGTTCAAGACAATATATAGGTTACAAAAATAAACATATATACAGTATATATATATATTATAGTAAGTATAGAAATAAAAATTGTGGGAGGAGCAAACACATTTGTACGGAAAAATGAGTTTTCGCACTTTGCCTCAAATTCAACATAAATTCAAATGGCTTGTTACCAGACAATTTTTTATAGTTATTGTCTGAATGGTAAACAGGTCACAAAAGAATAAAGAAATAAAAATAAATATAAATTGGAAAAAATTACAAAATAATGCCTTAGTGATATATACGTCACAACCGAAATAAACATAAAGAAATAAACCAACAGATAAAAAATAAAAACACAAAAATTGTATGTGGAGTCTACAAATTCAAGCTCAAAAGGAAAGTTTACAATCAATTTAATAGATGATGCCAAAATGATATATATGTCACAAAGAAATAAAATAAAGAAATAAACCAAAAAAATAAAAAATAAATTGAAAAATAAATTGTAAGAGAGGCACCCAAATTTATAAGTGAAAAAATTACCAAAGGTTTTTTAGTTATTGTCTGAATCATGCATACTATGGTCACAAACGAATAAAAAAGTACAAGTAAATATAAATTGGAAAACAAAATGATGCCTAGATGATATATAAAGAACTATAAAAATATATACGATATATATAAGGTATATAAACGCAATATATAAGGAATATATATATATATACATAAGGGAAAAAATTACGAAAGGTTTTTATAATTATTGTCTGACAGATCCGTGGGTCAAAAGAATAAAGAAATAAAAATAAATATAAATTGGAAAAATTACAAATAATGCCTCAATGATATATAGACAAAATATATATTTTTTTTGTCTTTATATATATCATTGAGGCATTATTTGTAATTTTTCCAATTTATATTTATTTTTGTTTCTTTATTCTTTTGTGACCCACGGATCTGTCAGACAATAATTATAAAAACCTTTGGTAATTTTTTCCCTTATGTATATATATATATTCCTTATATATTGCGTTTATATACCTTATATATATCGTATATATTTTTATTGTTCTTTATATATCATCTAGGCATCATTTTCTTTTCCAATTTATATTTACTTGTACTTTTTTATTCGTTTGTGACCATAGTATGCATGATTCAGACAATAACTAAAAAACCTTTGGTAATTTTTTCACTTATAAATTTGGGTGCCTCTCTTACAATTTATTTTTCAATTTATTTTTTTTTTTTTGGTTTATTTCTTTATTTTATTTCTTTGTGACATATATATCATTTTGGCATCATCTATTAAATTGATTGTAAACTTTCCTTTTGAGCTTGAATTTGTAGACTCCACTTACAATTTTTGTGTTTTTATTTTTTATCTGTTGGTTTATTTCTTTATGTTTATTTCGGTTGTGACGTATATATCACTAAGGCATTATTTTGTAATTTTTTCCAATTTATATTTATTTTTATTTCTTTATTCTTTTGTGACCTGTTTACCATTCAGACAATAACTATAAAAAATTGTCTGGAAACAAGCCATTTGAATTTATGTTGAATTTGGGGCAAAGTGCTAAAACTGTCATTTTCCCGTACAAATGTGTTTGCTCCTCCCACAATTTTTATTTCTATACTTACTATATATATATTATATATATATAATATATATTATATATATATATATGTTTATTTTTGTAACCTATATATTGTCTTGAACTCTCCTTTCACTCCAGTGTTCCTGAGGATGTCATTAGACGAAAGCGCTTGAGCACCACTTTGTGTTTCTTTTCCCTTCGTGGTTTTATTCATCATAAATATTTTTCACGTGTCACTTTCGTGAAATAATTTTCATATATATATATATATATATATATATATATATATATATATATATATATATATATATATAACCACGAAGGGAAGGAAACAGAATGGTGCTCAAGCGCTTTCGTCTAATGACTTCCTCAGGAACACTGAAGTACATAAAGAGCTACAGCCTATATATAGGTTAGAGAAAAAAAAATATATATATATATATACACAATAAACGGAGAGATAAAAATAAAAATTAAACATTAAAGGATTGTGGGAGGAGCATACAAATTTGTAAGGAAAACTACCAATTTCACTGGGGAACAAATTTTAACTTTTTTTTTGTTTCTTGGACGTGAATAGGTCGGTCTTATAGGATTTGTTCCGCTGATTCCGAATATAGCCGTAGAATGTCTCTATCACCCAAGGTTACTGAGAAATTTGTATTTTAATATTTATTCAAAAAGTGTATAGAAGTTAGTAAAAAAACTTCATAAAAATTATATTTGTGGCAGATTGGCATTTAAAATATTCTTCTTAAAACTTCTTTGTCACTGATTTTCTCTTGTAGTTTTCATTAGGAGCTTCTCGCATCAATGTCCAGCAGTAATCAGCTAACATTGCCGGATCCCACCTCCCTTGGTAGCGTTTCTCCATAGTAGCTATATCTTGGTGGAACCTTTCTCCATGCTCATCGCTTACGTCGCCGAGGTTTTCAGGGAAGAAATCTAAATGGGAGTGCAAGAAATGGATTTTTAATGACATATTACATCCCAATAACCTATATGCTTCAATCATGTCCTGCACTATTTTTTCATAGTTAGAGGCTTTGATGTTCCCTAGAAAATTTGTGACAACATTCTTCATGGCCTCCCATGCCACTTTTTCTTTTCCTCTCAAGGCATCATCAAACTTTTGATCTTTCATGAGCTCTCTGATTTGGGGACCAACAAAGATCCCTTCTTTTATCTTTGCATCGCTAAGTCGTGAAAACTTTTTCTTCAAATATTTGAATGCCTCATCTTCCTTGTTCATTGCTTTGACAAAATTTTTCATGATGCCAAGTTTGATGTGAACTGGCGGTAAGTATATTTTCTTGGGGTCAACTAAGGGTTCATGAGACACATTCTTCAGTCCTGGGATACATTTTTGACGAAGTGGCCAATCCTTTACAAAATAATGCGAATCTCTGGCTCTGCTCTCCCATTCACAAAGGAAGCAGCAGAACTTCGTATAACCGAGCTGCATTCCCCGAAGAAGCGCGACGACTTTTAAATCCCCACATATATACCAACGAAACTGGTCATAATTAATCTGCTGAAGGATGAGTTTCATATTTTCGTAAGATTCCTTCATGTGGACAGCGTGCCCTACAGGAATGGAAGGGTATTTATTTCCATTGTGAAGTAGTACAACCTTGAGGCTTAGCTTCGAAGAGTCAATAAATAAACGCCAATCTTCAGATTTGTGCTCATGACCGAGAGCTAACAGCAGTCCATTTACATTATTACAGTAGCATAAACCACCTGACGAGGAGAAATACTGCATCAGATCTTTTTGGCGAGTGCGGAACGCCGATATGCTTGTATCTTTTGCCAGCAAATTCCATTCACGTAACCTGGAGCCCAATAATTCCGCTTTCTTTTTCGGAAGGTCCAAATCTCTCACGAGATCATTCAGCATAACCTGCGTTATCATACGTGGTTTATTTGATTCAGGTTGCTGAAAGTCTGTATCTTTAGTGTCATCAATTTCCATTGGTTCAACTTCAGACTCTTCATCCAGTGTCCATGACTTTGGGGGAGTTGGAATTGGGTTATCATCGTCATGTAGTACTGGTCTCATGGCAGATGCAAGATTTGGGTATTGAATTTTATGTTTATTTTTGGCAGAGAATCCTGAAACGTTAGTCATACAAAAATAGCAATCCGTTAGGTGATCGTTGGGCTCTCTCCAAATCATTGGTATGACAAATGGCATAGATTTGCGGGTACCTTTAATCCAACCCCTAAGAGTGACGGCACAGGAAATGCATGAGATATGAGGTGCCCAGGATTTATCTTGGTAGCTTACCTTACATCCAAAATAAAGTTCGTAAGCCTTCTTCACGAGTGGAGTCATCGTCTTCCTCTGTGCCATTATGGTCAGTTCTCCACATACGTAGCAAAATGTATCTCTGGGATTAATACAGTTTCGATTCATGCTGGCGGAAAATTATTGAAATCACGGAAAACTTTTTGGAATGAAAAACCAATTTTTTCTACTATGAAAAAATTTAAAATTTGAGCAAAACTTGAAATTTTTTTTTTTCTTTTTATTAAAAACTGTTTGTTTAAATAGCTATATTTTTTTAATGCAAAAAATACTATTAAATATAGTTAACCTGGAAAAAAAAGAAAGTAAAATTAAATTAGTACACTTAATTTTAACTAATATTTTGGGAAAACTCTGAGTAAATGGAAATATTATTTTCTCGAAAACTATGGGTGATAGAAAAATTCTGAAACCATATTTGGGATCAGCATCAAAAGTTCTATAAGAAACACCAAATAGTTTTCAAGAAACAAAAATGTTGTTCCCTAGTGTTTTTAGCACAAGATCAAATGAATTGTTTCCAACCAATGTTATAGATAAAAAAAAAAAATACAAATTTATACTGGAAATCTGCCCAGGTTTTAGCACTCTGCCCTTCTTTTTAAGTTCGATATATATAAAAATAAATTGAAAAATAAAATTAAAGGATTGTGGGAGGAGCATACAAATTTGTAAGGAAAAACTACCAATTTTTAGCACAATATCAAATGAATTGTTTCCAACCAATGTTATAGATAAAAAAAAAATACAAATTTATACTGGAAATCTGCCCAGGTTTTAGCACTCTGCCCTTCTTGTTTAAGTTCGATATATATAAAAATAAATTGAAAAATAAAAGTTTTTAGAGTAGCGTACAAGTTTACCAAAGTTTTAGCGTTCTACCCTTCGTATCTAAATCTGTTCTGAAGGAATTCAAAACAACAGGATCGAGTTGAAAAAGACCTTTGCTTATATTGAAGTTATTTGTAAGTTGGCTAATGGCAGACTCAAGAATATTTCTATTAACAATGTTGCTAAAGTGAAATAAAACTGAAGCATTATTCCAATCAATACAGTGGGATAACTCTGACAAATAGACAAAAAGGGCACTGGACGACTGTCCTGTTCTAACGGAATATTGATGCTGTTTTATACGTGTGTGCAAATCGTTTCCCGTCTGACCTATGTAAAAAGAATCACATTGTTTACAACCAATTTTATAGATAATGCCTGAATTATTGGTAGGGCTATTTTTTACTATGATATTTTTCACAATATTGTTATATGAAAATACTACATTAATATCCAAAAGTTTAAGTACATTAGCAATGCCTAAAATGCCCGGGAAAAATGGAAGTACTAAAATATTCTTTGACAAAGTACGAGTGTTATTATTCACACGATAGAAAGTTCGTTTTGCCTTGTTGAGACAAGATTCCATAAACGCAGATGGATAACACAGATCACTTCCAATACCGTTGATTTTTTCCAATTCGGCATCGATGTATTCCAAACTGGCGATCCTAAGGGCGCGGAGAAACATTGAAAAAAAATGGCCTTCTTAACGAGTATTATCAACAAGTTTTTGGGATGGCCATGGGCAACCCCTTGTCGCCCCTCCTCCCCAATATTTATATGGAATTTTTCGAAATTACTTACATTCCGAGAATCCTGGGGGTTGGCATCCCTTGGTTGCGGTACGTCGACGATATTTTGTGTATCTGGCCCACGAATCGTGACCCGGATAACTTCCTCCTTCAGTTAAATGATCAAATCCCCTCCATTAAGTTTACTTTAGAAGTGGAACAAGACAACTCAATCCCGTTTTCGGATGTGCGTATACATAGGGAAAGCCCAGGTTTTAAGTTTAGTATCTATCGGAAAAAACAAACAATTTGTCCTACGTACACTTTTACTCGGGACATGACACCCCAACTAAGAAGGCCATTTTTTCTTCAATGTTTCTCCGCGCCCTTAGGATCGCCAGTCCGGAATACATCGATGCCGAATTGGAAAAAATCAACGGTATTGGAAGTGATCTGTGTTATCCATCTGCGTTTATGGAATCTTCGTCTTAACAAGGCAAAACAAACTTTCTATCTTGTGAATAATAACACTCGTACTTTGTCAAAGAATATTTTAGTATTTCCATTTTTCCCGGGCTTTTTAGGCATTGCTAATGTACTTAAACTTTTGGATATTAATGTAGTATTTTCATATAACAATATTGTGAAAAATATCATAGTAAAAAATAGCCCTACCAATAATTCAGGCATTATCTATAAAATTGGTTGTGAACAATGTGATTCCTTTTACATAGGTCAGACGGGAAAGGATTTGCACACACGTATAAAACAGCATCAATATTCCTTTAGAACAGGACAGTCGTCCAGTGCCCTTTTTGTCCATTTGTCAGTTATCCCACTGTATTGATTGGAATAATGCTTCAGTTTTATTTCACTCTAGCAACATTGTTAATAGAAATATTCTTGAGTCTGCCATTATCCAACTTACAAATAACTTCAACATAAGCAAAGGTCTTTTTCAACTCGATCCTGTTGTTTTGAATTCCTTCAGAACAGATTTAGATAAGAAGGTTAGAACGCTAAATCTTTGGTAAACTTGTACGCTACTCTAATAACTTTTATTTTTCAATTTATTTTTATATATATCGAACTTAAACAAGAAGGGCAGAGTGCTAAAACCTGGGCAGATTTCCAGTATAATTATTTATTTTTTTTGGTTGGAAACAATTCATTTGATCTTGAGCTTAGAATCGGTAGTTTTTCCTTACAAATTTGTATGCTCCTCCCACAATCCTTTAATGTTTAATTTTTTTTCATCTCCCGTTTATTGTAATATATATATATATATATATATATATATATATATATTTTTTTTTTCTGTAACCTATATATAGGCTGTAACTCTTTATGTACTTCAGTGTTCCTGAGGATGTCATTAGACGAAAGCGCTTGAGGACCATTCTGTTTCCTTCCCTTCGTGGTTTTATTCATCATAAATATTTTTCACGTGTTACTTTCGTGAAATAATTTATATATATATATATATATATATATATATATATATATATATATATATATATATATATATATATATATATATATATATAGGGTGATGCAAAAGTGGGGGAGTAAAATTTTTTTGTTTCAAATTTTTGAGATACCCTCTCATTTGGTTTAATTGGTGGAAAAATGATCCTGGGGAAATTTCGGGTCAAAATTCGAATATTTGGAGGTCGCGCGCCGCCATTTGAAAATTTGCTGATTTCCATGACACCCAGGAGGTACAGCAAGCGTCACGTTACTTTTTTTTTGAGTGGAAGTTCCCCACGAGGCCTATCATACCACCTTCCTCTTTTCCATTTGTTCATAAAACAGATACAATACAATAGATATTTACAATAGATACATAGAATGGATATACTCGTAAATTTTACTGTTGCGTCAAAGATACGAGAGTTTTCTTAGTTTTGTCCGGAAGCTTCTTCCGATAATTTGATACAACTTGCAGTAGATATTGCTTCTGTTGTTCATCATTGGTAATTAATTTGTTATAATCTTCAATCAATTTCACTCCTCTTTCAGCAATATCATTAACAACTTTCATGTGATTCACTACGTTCTTTGCAACCCAATAACTCTCATCGAGAAGCAATCTTCTACTGGTTTGCTCAAGAACGTTGAAGACAATCCGAGTATACTGAAGAAGGACTTTGTGTTAGCAGTTACAAAATCTTCAAGCTGCTTATTGTCAATAGTTTTGATGTCTATTTGTGTCTTCTTTGGAGGATCTGGCTCCGAAGATTTTGTAAGAGCCTCCTTCATTTTTCTTTTGGTGTCAAAGCTGATTTTATCATCAAAGAAAGCCAATGCGATCAACTCTTCTGAGAGATACCACAAATGATTCTTGAATTTTTCTAAAGCAGCATTTGCTAGTTGTTCATTTGTGCTTTTGTAGCTGTGAAGATTCTTGAGAAGACTCAGATCATTTCGTGGAGCACTTGCTGCGCAGGGTGCTGAAAACCAATGCTTAATATAAATTGAAACAGAAAACCAACAAATTTCTTTTAGATTTCTTTCTTCTATTGCTGTTATTTTGAACTGACTTTTGAACATAAAGATTTTCATTGAATAAATGACTTTCGCCATCCAACGGGCTCTATGATAAGCCCCAGGCTTCCTGAATTTTATTCCAGTCGTTGGAGTACCGCCAAGCAAGATGATTGTCAGTTCCAATAACTCTCTGTAATCGTCGCGCGAGGTTGATCTTCATTGATTTTTCTTGCTGCAAAGTTGATGATTTCCTCTTTTTCCTTTTGTGGATAATTTTCTAATTTATCGTATGAAGTTAGATTAATCTTATTCCAGTTTGTTTTGAATCTTTTGAATAACTGAATGTCAGGGCCTGATGAAGCCTGTAATGCAGGGGATACCACTGCTTCCAACATGATTTCAAGGATATGGTGTCGACAAGGACACCACAACAAATCTTTCTCCATTTTCTGTTCAATTAGGACACAAGCTCCGTTTTTACGACCTGTGTTCGATGCAGTTGTATCGAAACACATGCCTTTTACCTTATCTATTAGATTCCAATCAATGATCGCCTGATGTACTGCATTTGCAGTATCCTTTCCTGTGCCATGATCTATATTTGGCACTCCAAGCAGTTGATCTTCTCCACTGCCAGAGATTAGGACTGGCAACCGATCAACAACCTCATTCCCGGTAATGTCTTCGAGGAGTTTGCCATCCCAATGAACAATCAAGGGTTTGTCAGCTTGAAATTCTTCTTTCAAGTTTTCACTGAACTTCTTTCTTGATTTCTGTCTTGCCCTGCGAATCGATGAGTAGCTAACATTGTAATTCTCTGGATCTTTTCCAACATTTGCGATCGTTGGAATAATTATTAAAGAGGCTGATCGGTCGCTGATCTTAGCAACATCCAATGAGGAAAGCAGATTTTCATTCATAATCTTGAATTTTTTTCTTGGAAGGCCTCTTTTGGATGTTGAGGGCACTTCCAGATCTACTTCTTCTTCCGTAGATGCAGGTGAATCACTGCAGGAACTGCTGCTGCTTGCAAGAACAACTGTTTCATCAAATGCACTTGATTCATGTAACCTTTTCTTATCCATTTTTTCATGTCTCTTCGCAGCTTCCTTTCGACGTTTTTCTCATCCTTATCAACTGCCATCATTTTACCCTTTCGACCTTCCCTTTGTAGCCGTAGAAACTCTCTATCTTCCTCAATAGTTATTAACTCGTTAGCATTTGCATGCGCAATATCAAAGAGTCCATCCAATTTTTCTTTCCATGTATTCTCTTTCTCTATTGAAAACTTCGATTTTTTTCCTTTGCTCTTCTTCAGCCCTTGCCACTCATCATACAGTTTATTTAATTTCTTCACAACATTACATTTCTGGGTTGTTGGTATTCCTGCTCTCTGCCACACTTCCAATACATCATTAACGGTTGAAGTTAATGCTTCTCTGACAGTTTCATTCTTGATATGTTTATAATTCATGAATAAGGAAATTACTTCTTTCTTTGATGGAAGCTTACTTTGATTCAATTTATCTATTTGTTGACCGATCAGCCAGATATCTGTTGAGCTTCTTGATCTCATTTTTGTCACAATTAAGATAGAGGAAATAGAAGAGAAATTGAGGCGGAGAGACTCACTGATATAGCACCTCTCCTGGACACTGCCACAAGCACACTGCGATACCGATTTCCTTGAACGCTATTTGCTCATATACGCATCACCTACCACTCTGCCTGCAGCAAACCTGCACAAAACCTGCACAAAACCTGCAACCTGCAACAAACCTGCAACAAAAATAAGAACAAATTCAAAAAATTTGATTTTACTCTAATTTTTTGTAATTTTCAAATTTTCAATTGGCGGGCGCGACCTCTGAATGTTATTTGTTTGACCTGGAATTTCTCACAGGGTGTTTTTGTGACAAATTGGAACAAATGAGGGGGTATCCCTAAAAATCCACGATGGTCATGATTTGTGCATCACCCTAAATTATATATATATATATATATATATATATATATATATATATATATATATATATATATATAACCAGTCAAAAGTTGAAGTACACCCTTAAATATTCATAAATTTCAATTTTGTTTGAAGTTTTTTATTTATTAACTAAGTTGTCATGACACAAATTCATAAGAACAAACATGGGAACTTAAATAACAACAAATCAGGACAATTCACCAAAAGCAAAGTCTAAATTTTAGATTCATCAAAATAGCCTCCTCTAGCTCCAATTACAGCAAAACAAATTTGAGGCATGCGCTCAACAAGAGAAAGAAGATAGTCTTGTGAAAGCTGCTGCCAGCACTCTTGTAAGAGTTTCCAGAGCTTCTGAGCACTGGATGGCTGCTTGGCTTTCGTCGATCCAGTTCATCCCACACTAGCTCGATTGGGTTCAGATCCGGGGACTGTGCTGGCCATTCCATAACTGTGAGCTGATGTTGCCGTTCTTTCTGCTTCAGGTAATTTTGACACAGCTTGGAAGTGTGTTTAGGATCGTTGTCTTGCTTCATTATAAACTATTGGCCAACTAGTCGCAGTGCAGATGGGATGGCATGGTGCTGTAGAATGCTGTGATAGCCACGTTGGTTCAGTATTCCAGTGACTTTGTGGAGATCTCCAACTTGCTCCCCTGCAAAACATCCCCAGACCATCACACTTTTTCCACCGTGCTTCACTGTTGGCACAACACACGGCTTTCATTCTTTCACCCGCTCTGCGCCGCACAAATACTCTGCGTTTGGATCCAAAAACTTCGAACTTTGATTCGTCAGTCGAAAGGACAAATTTCCACTGCTCAACAGTCCATTTTTGGTGTTTTTTAGCCCAGGCTAGCCTTTTCTTTTTGTTCTGGAGTCTCAGCATTGGTTTCTTTGCTGCAGTTCGTCCTTTTAATCCTGCCTCTCTTAGTCTTCTCTGGACAGTTGATGTTGAAACTGTTGTACTTCTGAAGTTGTTCAGCTGGGCTTTGATTTCATGTGCAGTGAGGCGTCTGTTGCGCAGACTGGTGACTCGGATATACTTGTCCTCCGAGTCTGTTGTGGTTCTTGGTCGCCCTGACCTTTTTCTGTCCTTATTTTGACCAGTTTCTTCGTACCGTTTAATGGCACAAGCAACCGCATTCACAGAAACTTTTAATTTTTTTTGCAATTTGCCTCAGTGATTGGCCCTCATTTCTCAAAGTTACAATCAACTGTCTTTTTCTGTTGTTAACTGAGCTTTCGCACCCATTTTTGCTTTCTGAAACAGAAGTATACCTTAAACTACACAGTTAGCTCCTCTGCAAGGATTTTATATGTAAAAACCTGCAGCGCATGTTAATAACTGAACACATGTATTAACATACTCCTGAAGAAACACTCTACTCCAGTAAAGACTTTTAAACTGTTTTTGGATCTTTGTGCAGAGTTAATGGCATTAATTTTAGGTTGCATGCTAGACGTAAATTAACACATTTTGAAGGCTATTTTGAAGAAGCTTCTGTGTTACAACACCCTGCATAGGGCAGATGCACTGAAGCATACAATATGAAAGCCAGGTAAGCAAATTCATCTCTAGTACCTGTTAAGTTTACATTTGAAGTTTGTCATGAGCTAAGCAGCAAAACATTTGAAATTAGTAGGTGTATTTAAACTTTTGACTCTGGTAGTGTACACACACACACACACACACACACACACACACACACACACAGGGTGTTTTACAACCGGTCTGCCATACTTTGAGGGGTGATATCGAGTAAAAAGTTAACACAACATAGGTGCTATTCCCAATCGTTGCGGAGCTCCGGATGTTTTAAGATATGCAAACAACAAATCCCTACTTTTGTGTAATTCGATAGATGGCAGCACTGGTGGTAGTTTCGGTTAACGAAGTTACCACTACTAATCCTCAATTTTTTCTTTCAATTAGTTTAACCCCGTTAGGTTTCTTTTTATGGGGCCTTATGAAAGAGATGGTCTACAAAACCAAAGTACAAACGAGAGGAACTCTTGCATCGGACTATGGTTGCCGCTGTTTACATATGAGAACACCCCAAAATGATTCACTGGGCAGCGGACTCTTGTTTGGAATGAGCA
Organism: Bathynomus jamesi; assembly: GCA_023014485.1. Classification (NCBI taxonomy): domain Eukaryota; kingdom Metazoa; phylum Arthropoda; class Malacostraca; order Isopoda; family Cirolanidae; genus Bathynomus; species Bathynomus jamesi. Next base: position 221,507 of record JAJOZX010001120.1, read on the forward strand.
AGGCTGTGCATTGAAAACCGAGGCTGACATTTTGAACATTTATAAGGTGTATCTCATAAAATGTAGCAATAAATACATCAGATTAATACTCTCGTTTATTTTTTTCCGTGCACCTTAAAACGTCCGTAGCTTTGCAACGGTTGGAAATAGCACCTATGTTGTATTAACATTTTTACTCGATATCACCCCCCAAAATTATGGCAGACTGGTTGTGAAACACCTGTATATATGGCTCTCTCTGTCTTCTATGGAGGGGTCACTTTTGTGGGCTCGCCCTTAGCCCCCTCCTTCTTACACACACACACACACACACACATATATATATATATATATATATATATGTAAAGAGAAAATGCCAATAGTGAGCCACGTCTTTTACCAATTTGGTTGAAGTTTGTAAATAATTCGTTTTTTCCTGTATGACCCACTTTTTAGAGGTTAGGTTAGGTTAATTAAGGTTAACCTAACCTAGTGCAACAACCTAAAACAAATAAGAGGTTGTGTAAAGTCCTGAGGAAGCACATGAGATGACTTATTTGACTGAATTTTTTTAAAATTAAAATCCTAATGCGAGTGAAATTCAAAAAATAATCATTGCATACGGTAAAAAAACACTTTCTCTAAACTTTTTTATAGAACCCCCTCTCCCCCTCTCCCCTCTCCCCGTACTTTACGCAAGCGAAAGTGATTAAATATTTGAAAACAAAAATACTCGTATTATATAACTTGTTTGACCAACTGGGTAAAAATTGTTCACGGACGAAAATTTACACGTGTTCGACAAATTTAGGTATATATATATATATATATATATATATATATATATATATATATATATATATATATTATATATATATATATATATATATATATGTACATATTATATATATATATATATGTACAGTATATATATATATATATATATGTACAGTATATAATAATAATAATAATTTATGCAAATTTCTATATGTTGAACTGTAGCCAGCAGGATGCTCTACATATAATATGTTCTCTTAAAAGCAAGTTATCACAATATACTCTGTACAGCATCCTAATGGCTGTCGTTTCATTGGGAATAGCTTTACCGTGTGTTCCACAGGATTATCGCTAATAACCCAAAACATTCGACACTATATGAGGAAGAAGTGGCTAAGCGACAAAAGTAATAACCGCCAGAAAACGCAGTTAAAAGTTGTACCAATTTGAAAGTGACAAATTTTTTTTTTTTTTTTTAATTTTTGAAGATATTTCGTCGTTTTCTGTCGTATTTTACTTTTGTCGCTTAGCCACTTCTTCCGAGGAAGGCCTCGTATAATCAAAGGTCCCTGGTTAAAAAAAGAGATACTGAAAGTTGTGAAATGGCCACCATACTTCCCAGATCTTAATCCAGTTAAACTTGTCCGGAATGAACTAGACAAAAAGTAAAAGCGAGGGGGGGTTCCCGGTTCAGTCAACGTGAATCATCCCTCACAGAAATCAAAGACTTCCCGCAACTTTCTTTACAAAGAAATATTATCTTCTGTTGTCTCAAACCACTTAAAAAAGAAGTTTTGAAGACCATTTCTTCTATATAAAGAAGTTGCGTATCATTAAACAAGTTGTTGTTATATCATTTGAAAAGAAGTTCTTTTGATACCCAAAAGAAGAAAACGAGCTTCCCTTAGAATGCACCCTCAAAAAGTTCTAAGTTCTAAATTTAGAAGGTTTTTTAAATACTGGGAATATATATACTGTACGAGATGAATAAAGCAAGCATCCATAAAAACACTGAAAAGCTATATAAATATTCAGAATAGCCAACATGCAAAGCAATTACTAAAAATGAAAGGGGAGGCTTTGATAAAAAAAAGCCTGTAGGTTGTCATATTATATAAGGGTATGTCCATGATATTGCTTACATTTCCTTGTATTATACTATATTTTTTATTTTTTATTTTTTTTTTTGCTTTTCAATGACCGGTCTATTTTTTTCGGATAGTTCATAGTAAAGAAATTTTCATTAGTTTTTCATATTTCTTTCTTTGTTGAATGCCAACACACACAGATATACGTAATTATATATATATATATATATATATATATATATATATATATAGTGGTAAATTACATCATTATATTTACATAAATCTCTGAGCGCAGGTGCTGCGGTCATGGTAGTTATCCTAAATGTATTATCCAATTCCAATTGAAGGAGATTCTAAAACTGCTTTGAATGGACTCGCAGGTGGATAGAAAATGGATGGAAAGAGTGTTTCTTTCTTTATTTTCTCTGGAAACGGACTATATATATATAACCTTTGGTTAGCTTCCGCCCGAATTGTTCATTCTGACAAAGGTCAAGCTTTTCACTCCACCTTAGACCTACAGTTTAACGTGGAATCCGAACCACGCCCCATCGAACCAGATGTAGTGGATAGCATATCTGACCGGCAATCGGATGATCCCGGGTTCGATTCCTGGGTGATACCTCATTTTTCATTTGTTCGTTCTCCCTCCTCATCTTGTGCGGAACGCTCTTCTACACAAACGTCGTCCTTTATATATATATATATATATATTATAGTGATGTAGCGGATGTCATTTTTTTCACATCCGCGGATGAGGATGTTTGATTTCAACATCCGCGGATGCGGATGCGGATGTCTACATTTTCGTTATTTTTTAGGATATATTCGAGATTTGTTGTGTTTAACGTATATAATAAGTTATTATATAGAGAGAGCTGTAGCTATAATGTAGTATAATTGATTAATTGTACAATAATTGCTGTACTTTTCTCTGAACATATAAAATAATATCAAGCATCTAACTAATATAGAAATCAATTAGTGAATTCGTCTGCAAATAAATTCGTTATATTTTGTTGAGTTTCAGCCACAATTAGAAACCATAATTGTGTTGCCAGGATGCGGGACGTGAACCCAACTCAAATGCACCCCACCGACCTCTTTCCCCAACCTCCACCCTTATAGAAAGAGATCTTTAATTAGCTTGATAACTATTTATATTAAGTTTAAAGTTTTATTAGGCATATTTATAAATGAGTAATTAAAATAAAGTAAACTAAGATGTTCATCGTTTAATGTTCAAACTTAATTATAGGAAGGTTATGCTTAAGGAACATTAATTTTTCTGCCTTTTCTGCTGCCAGTCTGTTTCTCTTTTCATCATATATTAATCCAGCACTGCTAAATAATCTCTCGCTTGGTACGTTTGTTGGAGGACAGGCTAAATGTTTCCTCGCAAGTTTACTCAAGTATGGATAGATATTCTGCGTATTTTTCCACCAACTAATAGGATTGTCACATGCAGCCAGGCGTTTTTCTGGTGATAGCTCTCGATCATTTTTACTACATCTTTTGACATCGCGTAGGTCTCGTCATTGCTGCTTCACTCAAGAAACTGAGAGACAGATTCTGTGATAGATTTGCTTGTTGAAGGTGTTGGTTCTGTCACTGAAACTTTTATTCTTTTGGTGGGTGGCGAAGCGACAGATTCAAGAGATTGAAGCTCTTCAACTGCTTTGCCAAGTGATGATTTAACTCGTTCTAATGTACTAGGTGAAAATAACTTAGCTTTGTAACGTGGATCTAAGTAGGTTGCAAGAGAGTAACTTCGCTTGCATCACTTTTGCGCACAATGAACTAGTTCTATTAATATAGTAGAATTTGATAATTTCCGCTTATTAATGACATTTTATCTCAACGGTCCACATCCGCACGACATCCGCAGTCCAAGGTGCGGATGCGGATGCGAGAAAATGTGCGGATGTTCCGCGGATGCGAGAAAATGTGCGGATGTGATCTACATCACATATATATATATATATATATATATATATATATATATATATATAATATATATATATACAGTATATATATATTTTACTTCTCTCTAATTTAAAGTTTTTGTTTTTAAAGTTTGTCGTTTAAAGTGAGTGTAACAGCTGCTACTCGAAGTTATGTTGCTAATGATGAGCAAGCTGCAGTTATTGCATGTATGTAAAACTTCGCGTCGCAATGCCTTTTGTCGCCAGAACAACGAGTTAAGCGATGTTAGGTCTGTTCAGTAGTAGGATGGATGGGATGACCATCCTCCGTATCCTGATAATGTACCGCCCCGTAGTTCGGATACTACGTAAAAATTGTACAGGCCCCATCCGTCACCATAACTTACGCCGTTATGAAGTGGGTAAAACAGCCCCCCACACGTATGTATGTATTGAAAGTGATGTACCTACATCCTGATATGATCCTGTAATAAAAAAACACGTTGTAATAATGTTTGGTACGCTTCGCATTAAAAATAATAAGTATTCGGCGCTTGTACATCGCTGCTAATTGAGCACAAATTCTCGCGTACTTCCGAGGCAGGAAATGGGGTGATATTGTCTTCTAACACGGCGGAATTTGCTCTTAAAAATGCACGTAAAACGACCGAATTGGAGGCCGAATTGGAAGGTTATGCGGTTTTAGTTTTTAGTTTTATTTTGTATTATTTATTATTATTATTACTATTATTAGTATTATTATCGTTATTTTGTGTGTGTGTGTAGTTGGGATCTAAGTGAGAGGGTCAATGAGGGAGGGGGTTGGGTGCTTCGCCCTTCCCACCTCTTTCTTCCCTTTCCTCCTCCCTCCGAGCGCTACTTCCTTCACCTTTGAATTATTTACACCTGGGTGCCTCTGATGGGCCAGATAGTCATTAGGTGGCAATAAAGATAAGGTTATATAGGGCCGATAGCCACATGCGGTACGGCCATTAAGAGGAGATGGAGGGTAGGCGGAAACTTGCGAGGAATGTGGAAAAATAGTGTGATTACTGCGAATATTATATATATATATATATTATATATATATATATATATATATATACATATATATATATATATACACAGGGTGTTTGAAAACTTTCTGTACAAATTGTAATGGGGGATAGGCAACACCAAGACAAACCCTTTTCGTCTATAAGTGTATGTCCGCTGACGTCACCATTCGGCGCGAGAGGGCGCCGCTGCAATTGGCTAAAAGGTGAAGTGGGCTAGACTCGCGCTTGCCGCGGGCATTCTTAAATCGGACGTAGTACGCGTAACATGGAGCGCTTCACGACTGCTGAGATGGCTGACATGCATATGGTGTATGGGGCTGCCAATGGAAACGGAAGAGCTGCTGTGAGGTTGTACCGACAGCGCTTCCAAACAGACGTGTGCCAAACCACCAAACGTTTGCGCATTTGCATCGGCGACTGCGAGAAACTGGAACATTCCATGCAAACATGCATGACACTGGTCGGGAGAGAAACGTGCGCACTCCTGACATGGAAGAAGAAATCCTACGGCGATTTGAGGACAATCCAAGCGCAAGCACGCGAGGTGTTGCACGTATCCTCGGTGTGAACCACGACCTGGTCTGGAGAGTGTTGCACGAGCAGCAGTTACATCCGTTTCATCGTCAGAGAGTCCAGGCATTACAACCTCGGGATTACCCTCTTCGTGTGGAATTCGCACGCTGGTTTCTGCAGCAGACAGCGGTGCAGCCTAATTTTCCGGCTTATGTGCTGTTCTCAGATGAGGCCTGTTTCACACGTGAGGGTGTGTTTAACATGCACAATTCTCACGTGTGGGCGCACGCAAATCCACATGCTACACGGGTGCATGCTCATCAAGAACAGTTCGCCGTCAATGTTTGGGTGGGTATCGTCCATGGCAAGTTGATTGGGCCGTACCTGCTGCCTGCCCGACTCGACGGGCGGGTTTATCGGATATTTCTTGTAGAAACGTTGCCGGAACTGCTGGAAGATGTTCCCGTGGCTGTTCGTAGACGAATGTGGTTTCAACACGACGGGGCCCCAGTACACTCCAGCAACGATGTGCGGGATTATCTGAACCCCACTTTTGGGGACCGATGGATAGGCCGGGGTGGGCCTGTAGCCTGGCCACCGAGATCGCCCGATTTAACATGCCTCGATTTCTTCCTGTGGGGACACATGAAGAACCTCGTGTACGAGACTCCCATTTACTCAGAAGAAGACCTCGTAGCAAGAATCGCTGTTGCCGATGCAAATGCGCAAACGTTTGGTGGTTTGGCACACGTCTGTTTGGGAAGCGCTGTCGGTACAACCTCACAGCAGCTCTTCCGTTTCCATTGGCAGCCCCATACACCATATGCATGTCAGCCATCTCAGCAGTCGTGAAGCGCTCCATGTTACGCGTACTACGTCCGATTTAAGAATGCCCGCGGCAAGCGCGAGTCTAGCCCACTTCACCTTTTAGCCAATTGCAGCGGCGCCCTCTCGCGCCGAATGGTGACGTCAGCGGACTTACACTTATAGACGAAAAGGGTTTGTCTTAGTGTTGCCTATCCCCATTACAATTTGTACAGAAAGTTTTCAAACACCCTGTATTATATATATATATATTATATATATATATATATATGGCTGGCCATAAGTAGAGGTCAAAACTATTTACTAATTAACAGAAAGCCAATCATATTTGAGCCAATCAAATTTTTTCTTTCATTCTATACTGTACATAATGCGGATTTACTTTGCAATATGTATATTTACCTTCTTATCTTTAGATTTCAATTGATTTGGATTTATTTTGCTATATTCATATTTACCTTCTCATCGAAGAATTGCGAAGTTCGGTCCACCATCTACCCCAAAGACTCCAATGTGTTGTTGAGAATACTGGTGGACTAATATAACCTTTATTATAGTTTTTTTACAAAATCCAGTTTTATTGTATTGTGTTGCACCTATTTTCGTTTTAATTTGTTAGGTAATAAATTTTTTTTACTTTTTATTTTGGGCGCTACCTATGGCCAGCCCTGTGTGTGTGTATATATATATATATATATATATATATATATATACAGGGTGGGCCAAAAGTCTGGATCCATAGGAAAATATTTATTTTAATACATAAATTACAACAAATGGTAAATACTTAAAATGAATATCAACTTCAACTCGTAAATGCGTATCCGTGATACTGTACAGTAGTTCGTACTCCAGTATAAATACTCAAATACTTTTTTTATTTCAGCCCAGAAATGGCTTCGAATCTAACAACAGAAGACCGGGTAGAACTTGTGCTCATGTACGCAAGACAGGGCGCTACACACAGAGAAGTTGCTACCGAATTCAATAGAAATCATCCTGATAAGCATCCAGTAACACATGCGACTGTTGGCAAGTTGTTTAAACGTTTCAAAGAAACAGGAAGTGTACGTGATCGATGGCGTTCTGGTCGTCCAAAAACTGCAACTGATGAAAATATCTCTGCAATGGTATGTGAAAATTTAACGAATAGTCCAGTAAAGTCAACAAGAAGATTATCAAATGAAACACGCATCTCGAGAACTTCAATTCGAAGAATTATTAAAAATCATAAATTCCATCCCTACAAAGCCCGCCGATTTGAGCATTTGTTATAATTTGTTGTTTATACTGGAGTACGAACCACTGTACAGTATCACGGATACGCATTTACGAGTTAAAGTTGATATTCATTTTAAGTATTTACCATTTGTTGTAATTTATGTATTAAAATAAATATTTTCCTATGATCCAGACTTTTGGCCCACCCTGTATATATATATATATATATATATTATATATATATATATATAATGTGGTGTGTCAAAAGTCCTGCCTCAAAAATAACTATACAATAAATACGTTTGAGGTACGACTTTTGACCCACCCTGTGCATATAATGTCTGAGGCTTTTATAATTTTAATTTTTGCTTGCATGCATGAAGTTTTCATGGAATTTAAGAGTTTGCGCAAAACATATTGCATACAATTTATCTTTACGTAAAGAAGTTGTTTGATCTTTGTAAATTAATAAATTAATAAGATCGATAAACAATAATTTAGGTCCGTGAATAAATTCAAACACGTTGGAGTAATATTTAGCTGCAACAAATAAAGGGTAGGAGTGATTTTTACCCACAATTTTAACCCACTCGTCGGCAGTGGCAAATATAACCAGCATTGTATGTATTTATTTTCTGTAGTGTATATGCACTTATTTCAAAGAAACATTTACTTTTGGTTTAAAAGAGAAATAATGTTTTGTTTCTTCAATCAATCGGTTCATTTACGAAACGAAGAACTGTGTAACTCTAAATGTAACTCAAAATGTAATTGCCTATCGGAAGAAAATCAAAACCTAATTCTTTCATGAGATGGTTTTTGATTGATTTGGGTTGTAATTGAGAGGAACTCTTAATACTTAGTTGCCTTTTAACAAAATAGTTTTGGGTTCAGGAAGGGTTTAGCCACTCATGGCAAGAAGTCTTTTATTATTTATAATAATTAGTAATTTTCTTTTGTCGTTACGAAAAAGATTTTACTATTTTAAATTCAGTTTTGCATTAAAACATTTTTCCCCAAAAAATTATTGCAAGTTTTTCTTCTCAATAAAGTTTGGAAATAAAACATTGATTTTAGTTCAGGATTTTTTTTTTAAAGTAATTTTAACTTTTTATCTGATAATTTTGGCTGTCAGTTATCTTCGAATTTTTATTTATTTATTTACGATGTAATGTAGACGATGGTTTAATCGGTGCTGTAAAAGTAATGGCTTTCGAAAGAAGTTATCATCAATATGTTGTTTTTAGTGTACAGAGGGTTGACAAAACTAAATAGACACCACGATGTTATCGTCCCACTCGATGTCATTCCTATTTCATTCCCTACCTGAGAGAGGGAATTTCAAAGGAGGCATAGGTTACGATAGATTGGGTGAGGTTACGATAGGTATGTTTAATTAGATTAGTTTAATTTAAGTTAGGAAATATCAGCCATCCCCATTTGGCGCCTTTACCGCGTATGGAAATAGAGCGACATTGTGTTTCTCAAATCAAGGAACACTTTTCTCAAATGTGGATTTTTCACTTTGCGCATTTTCATTCGCGGACCACGGATAGGAATGGGAATGACTGAATGAATATTTTTATATTTTCAAGTACTCTTACAAAGTGTGCGCATACGTAACTAATGGAAATTCTGGGAACTATGATAGTCTCAGTGAGGTAAAACTATTCCCCTCTATCATCTTGTCTCTCCACACACGTATATCGACAAATGCACAATTTGTCGATATATGTGGACGAGAGGTGCTTGTCGATATAATAAAACGAACCAATCAGGTGTCAAATATTAAAATTGTCCACTTATGTGCGTTAAAGATATTAAATTTAGCGTTAATTAAACTTTAGTTATTTAAAATGTAATTTTTTTTGTCAGTTTAAGATATTCATAGATTTTACTTAATAATATAACAATAATAATAATAATAGTGTATAACATAACTTCCTCCTCTGCTGATACTAAAACTTTTTTTCTTTCTACAAATAAAAAAAGAGAGGAAATATAATAAATAATGTTCAAAAATTGTAGAAAATTTTTCTCGAGTGTTTTTCCACTGAAGAGAAATAAAGAGTGGAAAGAAGCGATTTTTTCCGACAGTGAGAAAGACCGGTTGAAATGAGTAATTTGAGAACTATCAGTGTGAAAAGGGTTGACCAAATGAGAAATGAGATATGGTCTACAATGGTTGAAGTGGCAAAGTCAGAATCGAAGAAAAGGTGTGTGTGTGTGTGTGTGTGTGTGTGTGTGTGTGTGTGTGTGTGTGTGTGTGTGTGTGTCCCCAGAATTAATAATGAGTACAAGTTTATAATGCTGAATTTAGAGCGAGGTCAGGGGGATTTCGTAGGGGAAGGGAGGGAGGGAGAAAACCCAACATTTAAAAAGTAATTTGAGGGATGCGTTTGGTGAATTTTGATTAAGTTATAGAGAGGGTCGCCAAAGTTCATGGAAAAACGAGTGAGTGGTTTCCTTTTGGTCTCGAGACTTGGATTTTTTTTTCCTGACATTAATTGTGTTTAGACGCGTCGTGCCCTCCCCAATGCGAATTAAGGTGGTTTTAGACGAAAGCCATTTTTATACAGCGAAATAAATCCATCTTTACTCTCCCGATGGCAATATTAATTATGTACACAGACATAAAAAACGCCAAATTATATATCCACCGTTTCGTTATGCAATCAAATGACATGTTCAAGTTAAATGAACAACGAAATACATTTATAATATGTAGTACTAAATGGAAGAAACGTTTAATTAATGTCGTGAAAGCATTTGGAAAGATGAACTCAGAATGAAAAAGTTCTTGAAACACGGTGCACACAAAAAAAAAAAACGTTCCAAGAATTCGTTCAGACTTTAGGCTAACAAAATCGCGGTTCAAAATTATGAGGCCCAGTTTTGTTAAGAATGAACTACATAAATGATGTTACTTGAAAATAAGTTTAGTTTAAATTAAAAGCATATACGTAAGGTCTTTTTGACAGTAGGCCCTATAATTATATGATTGATTGTTTAAAGTAATTAAGGTTTGCTTGTTTGAGGGGTCATCAAAATAAATGTCATTAAGGAAAGGTGATTAAGTTTCGTTGGATTTTCCTTTAATTAAACAAAATAAATAAGTGGTAAATGTTACAGTGATTAACGTTACAATTGCTTGAATTGAATGTGCAGTGACAATGTTAATGAATTATCGAGCTTAAATGTTATTACATTGAAGGACAATTGCATAGTAGCTTATTAAATGAATTACAGGAACGCATTCGAAATAAATTTGAATGTTTACTGTTGAAAACGGAAATGACAAATATGTCCGGGCGAAGGACCTGTTACGATAAGTGGTGAGTGCTACCTGCAGGGTTGGCAAAACCCCAGCAAAAACCCAACTACCCAGCAAAAAACCAGATGGGTTTTTGCTGTTTTTTGCCAACCCTGGCTGAATGAGAGTTGGAACCAGTTCGCCTGTCGAGTGCAATGCCGTGACGTCACCATCTTGTTTCGAGTTGGCTCTGGTTGAGAACAATGGCGCCTTGTCTGAGGCACGGGAGAGGTAATCGAGGGAAACGAGGTGTTCTTGCGAAGTCAGAAAAAGAAGCTCTGAAAGAATGTCTGAAGGTGTAGCTGAAGAAATGCCTGAATCGTGTCACTATACAATTATACATACAAGATTATATTTACTTTAGGCTTCACTTCATTTGAGAAATTTGAAAATAATTATTTCCAAAATAGTCTTTTATTTAAAGTCAGTTTATTTTGAACCAACATCGTTTATTTAGTTCAATTTTAACAAAACTTCGCCTCGTAAATTTGAACAAACAACTTTGTCCAAACAAATTTTTTTGTTTACTTTAAAGATTTTGAGTTTCTTGATTTCGTCTTAATTTTTATGGATTTCGATCTTGTTACTCCTCTTTCGGATTATTTTGCTTTTTAATAAAAAAAAAAGTATTTTCTTTTTTAATCTTTTTTTTTACCTTTTTTCACCCTGTGACTACAGGCTGTAGACTTTAGGTCTACGTTTAATTAAAAGAAAGTCTATTTTATATATTTTTAATATGTATTTTATGTTTTTACAACATAGAAACATGAAAAGTACAATTCGACAAAAATAATACATATATTAAAAAAATCCCAAAGTACTTAATGAAGTACTTAAGTGAAGGAATTACCTAATTTTCATAAATGGACCGTAAAATTAGGTTTCTGCCCAGACCCGAGAAACTCTTTAATCACACCATGTACGTTGGAGAAGATGATTATTTGTAAGTACGACAAATAATCCACGTTCGTATTTCCACTTAATGCTCGCGATTTAAGAATGAGTATTCGCTTAGATCATTTAGATACATTCGTTATTCGCTAACATTTATCCAAGTAAAATTATAATAGAAGTTAAAGGAAAATACAACATTTTTGAGCTTTATTTTTACAAATGACGTAATTTGTATTCAACATTCAAGTGGGGGCAGTAATTGAACGCAGTTCCACTCGTATCGCTTCAGAACAAACATTTAAATCGTCTTCATTTTACGTAACATTTTGATTAAGAACAGTAACCCAGTTAGATCAGGTGCACTACGGGGAAAAAAATTCGTCTAGAAACATTCAGTTTTTTAGAAAAGTATAAAAAATTACTAATCAGAAATGAGTGGATTTCGTCTTTGAAATTTAATTACTGAAACAAAAAAAAAAAAAATTATTATCAATTAGTAAATTTTATAGTTTTGGAAATTTTGTTTCCGGGCAAACATTTTTTTTCCAAAAATTGTTCAGTCAAAACAAAACTCTTTTACAATTATGTAGTTTTTATAGCGTATAATTGTATTTGAAAAGATATTACGTTAATTGTTTTGGTTATTATCATCGACTGCGGATTTCATGCCGGTAACTAAGTCTTATTCTTCTAATTTAAGTTTTGAGGAAGCTCTGAAGAATAACGATAATGATGAGCTTTTTAAAATACGAGTAGAAAAATATTCTCGAAGTAATAAACGATAAGATAAATGAAACGATAATAAATTTAAAAAACTAAAAATTATGACTGAAATTAAAAATAAAAATAAGGCACGTACTGAAACGAGTAATAATAAAAAGTAGCCAAAGATAAGACTACAAAAAGAAGGAAATAAAAATAAAAAGTACGCGTAGTGACGATACCAACATATATATGATAATGATAATGTTTATTGACAATTTGACAGTATCCATGAAGGAAGGTAATGAACGATACAACTAATTAAACAGTAAATTCAAAAAAGAAAAACAAAAAAAAAGACTACGATAATAAAGAACCAACAATGATACGCGTAAAGAGCAGAGAAATAATAAAATTAGTAATAACAACTTCCAAAAGTTAGTACTAAGAAAAATAAAAAGTACATGTAATGTGTAATGGAATGGCTATTGTGAGAGTTAAGCGGAGCTTAAGCGTTATATTATTATTGAAAAGGAGAATAGGTCTTGTCAGTCTTAGGTTTTGATAAAGTTGTTATTGGACCATATAATAACCATTTGGTAAACATCCATAATTACACTGAACAACAAATTTTTACTTTTATTCTATCTCAGCAACAAACAAAGCTGGTCTATATGAAGTCGACGCTGCTGCTGATTCCGAAAATGTTAATTCATTTTGGCGTATCACGCATAGTTTCCATGAAATCTTAAAAAATATTATACAATTATTGTATATATGTATAATATTGTATATAATTAATTAAATATTATATTAAAAAATATTAACATCACGTATACTATAAGAGTAGCAATACACACGACGTAATAAGACAAACATCACAGCACATGACAGAATATCGTATCACGCATAGTTTGTAGTCAAAACTTGTACAGATGACTAAAAATTCAGTGTTTTCTAAAACAAAACAAAAATGGATATTTCTCAAAAACTAAACGTGATAGGAAAATAATAAGACCATTTCTGTAATCAGCGTTAAAAACTATAATAATAACATAAAACTTTTCCTGATACAAAATCATTGTTGAACAGTGTTATATGTAGTTACTCAGTTCTATCTCGTGGTTATTTGTACGTTGGTTAGCTTCATGCTTACGCCTTTATTAACCCTTTATTATTTATACTGTTTCAAGTTCTAATATTTAATGACCTTCGCAAAATACTGCCCTTTTGTTCTCGATGATTCCAATCTTGTCTCGTGTATAGTCACTCGGCGTTTGAGCTTTCAACTCGCGTACTGCATACGCGTGTATTACATTTGACGCCAATTAAGTGTGGCTTCTCTCAGAGTATCGTTCGTTTCGAGTCGGTGTCAGTGTTGCATGGGATGGACTCCTTTGTAATTGCCAGGGAATGAAGGAGTGCAAGCGGAAAGTCCATTTCGTCTTGTTTCCTTCGAACCGTGAAGAGATTGAAGATCTCTGTTTAGATACACTGCAAACGCGTATATAGCAAGTTTTCAAAACACACACACACACACACACACACACACACACACACACACACACACACACACACACACTCTCTCTCTCTCTCTCTCTCTCTCTCTCTCTCTCTCTCTCTCATATATATATACGGGGCTCCAATAAACTTTAGCCCCCCTGCCCAATGCCCATGGCCTAAACCAGTGGTTCCCAACCTTTTCACCACAAAGGACCCCTTTTATTTTTATTTTTTTCCCACGGACCCCATGTTTTTGAAAGATTCCGTCTACCAAACAAACTGTTTTTATTAACTAATAATTAACTCGTTTTCTCATTTTTCACTATCAAATAAAGGACATATACGAGAGTATGCAATTAAAATACAGCATATTAAAAAAATATTAATAATTCCAGCCAAGAGCAAGGAAACTTGAAATTTTAGCCTAAGCGCCCTTATCGTGGGTAAATGTACGATTTCCATTGGAGCTTCTCGAAATATTGAAAGCTCACGGACCCCCAGTACTACCTTCGCGAACCCCAGGGGTTCGGGGACCCCAGGTTGGGAACCACTGGCCTAAACCATTAGAGGTACAGTAAAACTAAACATACCTTACAAAAGAGAATTTAATCCTGCATTTAATGAAAAACAATTAAAACTTGGTGTTCCCGCCATTGGCTTCCAAGACAGCCTGAATTCGCTTTGGGTAGCTTGCCAAAAGTGACGTGAATAGATCTTGATCGTTACGCAAATTTGCTAAAACAGTTTCAATGTGTTGCGTCATTGTATCCTTCGAAAATCGATTTGCTGCAGGTTCTTGAAACGAGAGACATTCAACCTTGTCCTTTATAACTGATCCAATGTGTTCACAGACGTTCAGGTCAGGAGAATTTCTTGGCCATTCTTCATTTCCAAAGAAATCGATCTCGTGGTTCTGCAACAACTGTTGAGTGGCTAATGCCTTAAAGCAGGGGGCCTTATCGTGCAGAAGTGTGACCTGATCGACATCCATAACATTGTTTGGGTTTCTTAGAAAAAGAATGACATGCTGGGATAGAATAATATCACGAAAATACTGTCCATCCCAACTCTGACCATTTGGCTTCAGCACCCACATGAGCTTCTTTGCAGTGAACAAAACAAACACACCAACACAGTCTGGACTTTTTAATAATTCGCGATAATGTTCATTGTCATCGATTTCATCTGGTGTTGTGGCCCACACTCGATCATTTTGGTAGTTAGGCCGACGTGTTACGTAAACAAAAAATTCATCGGAGACAGCTAAATGCATGAAATCATCCACATCCCAATCTTCAAGATAATGGGCAAACCACATTCTGTCATCGATGTTAAGTTGAGTTTTTCTTGGCTTTGGAAGTTCATGCCAATGCTTTAAACCTTGCCTATGACGGTACAGTCGAATGATCTCACCACTAACGATCTTTCCTCTCAACACTTCGATCTCTCTATAAAGTTTAGCACGGCTGTTTTTCCGCTTACGCGTACCGCTTTCAATGATGTCCTTTGTTTCCTGAGAGAGTGGCAAATTTGGGCGCCCAGATTTGGTTGTATGCATTTCACATTCATCCAAAGTTTTATTCCAATTTCTTTTGACGAAGTCCTCACTTCTTCGCAACTTTTTGGCTACCCATGAACGTGTTATAAAGGTGGCTCCAGCATCACGAGCTTCCCGAAATGTTATTGCTCGTACGCGATCTATCACACGTTGCCTCTCCGAATCACCAATTAATTGAGAAGCCATTATATTATCACTTTATCAGCTAGAGTAATTTTAATACCTGCAATAAATAAAGAATTTTATATATTTTTATAATCACTAAAAACTATTTCGATATAAGTAAACATGTAAGCTGCAAATGGGGGGGCTAAGGTTTTTTGGAACCCCTTATATAGTTTCCTATTTTTTTTGTTAAAGTCATCGTTATTGTGAACTAAATTGGAAGTGCATGCTTGTCTGCAGGCACAATTTTAGCCCCCTTCTTCAGAATTTTAGTCTGAATAGTTTATTGGAATTTCGTAAATTGGATCGTCGTCGTCATTTTCGTCATCGTCGTCGTTGGCGTCGTCAATCTTCATCGTTAGTCGTCATCGTCACCGAAAATAAGGACATAAAAATGCAGAATTGGAAATGGGATTGCCGTAAATATCAATGCAATGGTTTAGCTAATGCCTAATGCGTTCCAACCACTCCTCGATTCAATTATATATATATATATATATATATATATATATATAATATTATATATATATATATATATATATGTCATAAATGCCCAAGTAAGTCGAACATTTGGGTAAATTTTCGTCCGTGACTCTTTTTTTTTGTTTACCCAGTAAGTCGAACACGTTACTGTATGTATTTTATATTTTCAAATTTTTAATAACTTTCGCTTTTGTTAAAGTAGGGATGGGTGTTGGGGGAGGGGTTCTGTAAAAAAAGTTATAGAAAGTAGTTTTTTTTTTTTACTGTATACAATGATTATTGTTTTAGAATTCCACCCACGTTAGGATTTTAATTGAAAAAAAAGAACTCAGTCAAATAAGTCGTCATTTATGCTTCCTCAGACTTTGCACATCCGCTGAATTACTTTAGGTTAGGTTGGATTAAACGAAGTTAACCTAACCTTAAAAAGTAAGTCGTACAAAAAATCCGACTTATTGACAAAGTTCAACCTGTTTGGTAAAAAAGGTGGATTACTATTGATGCAACTTGGGGATTTAGGCATATATATATATATATAATACACGAAACTCGCCAAACAACTGTAGATTTTCCAATAAATATACAGAGAAGCTATTTACGAAAAACGGATATTTGTGACGCATGATGGTAAACAGCATTAAGAAACTTGAGTAAAATATTCAACAAGCTGCTAAACCAATAACGGGAAAAGAAACTTATTCATTCGATCATCGGATCTTCAAGTTATATGATACATTATAAAAAGTAAAATTAGGCTCACTTACATTTTCATTTCCAGCAGTGCATCTACGTATACAGATATACAGGGTATACGAATTTTTTTAGTGTTGACTATAATACTCGTATATTATTTTTTTTCTTTTTTTTTTCTTTTACGTAGGGGATGGCTGCTAAATTAACAATAAACGAGAGGGTGAGCTTGCTTTTCTTTCATGTATGGAATATCAGGTACTACAAGTCGATGAAATGGGACAGATTTTAAAATCTGAGGCGATTGATCGATTTGTAGTACCTGGTATTCCATACATTAAAACCATGCTCACTCTCTCGTCTATTGTTAATTTCGCAGCCATCCCCTACCTAAAAGAAAAAAAATAATATAGTCAACACTGAAAATTCCTATGGTGCGCGACTTTTGCGCCACCCTGTATATATATATATATATATATATATATATATATATATAAAATTATTTCACGAAAGTAACACGTGAAAAATAATTATGATGAATAAAACCACGAAGGAAAGGAAACACAGAATGGTGCTCAAGCGCTTTCGTCTAATGACATCCTCAGGAAAACTGAAGTACATAAAGAATTACAGCCTATATATAGGTTACAGAAAAAAAAAAATATATATATATATATACATACATACAATAAACGGAGAAACAAACTTAAAGGATTGTGGGAGGGGCACACAGATTTATAAGGAAAAACTATCGATTTTTAGCACAAGATTAAATGAATTGTTTCCAACCAATGTTATAGATAAAAAAATATACAAATTTATACTGGAAATATGACCGGGTTTTAGCACACTGCTCTTTTTGTATATAAAAATTGAAAATTATCGATTTTCAGCACAAGATTAAATGAATTGTTTCCAACCAATGTTATAGATAAAAAAAAAATATATATACAAATTTATACTGGAAATCTGCCCGGGTTTTAGCACTCTACCCTTTTTTGTATATAAAAATTGAAAAATAAAAGTTATTAGGGTGGCATACAAGTTTACCTTTCTTATCTAAATCTGTTCTGAAGGAATTCAAAACAACAGGATCGAGTTGAAAAAGACCTTTGCTTATGTTGAAGTTATTTGAAAGTTGGATAATGGCAGACTCAAGAATATTTCTATTAACAATGTTGCTAGAGTGAAATAAAACTGAAGCATTATTCCAATCAATACAGTGGGATAACTCTGACAAATGGACAAAAAGAGCACTGGACAACTGTCCTGTTCTAACGGAATATTGATGCTGTTTTATACGTGTGTGCAAATCCTTTCCCGTCTGACCTATGTAAAAGGAATCACATTGTTTACACCCAATTTTATAGATAATGCCTGAATTATTGGTAGGGCTATTTTTTACTATGATATTTTTCACAATATTGTTATATGAAAATACTACATTAATATCCAAAAGTTTAAGTACATTAGCAATGCCTAAAAAGCCCGGGAAAAATGGAAGTACTAAAATATTTTTTGACAAAGTACGAGTGTTATTATTGACACGATAGAAAGTTCGTTTTGCCTTGTTGAGACAAGATTCCATAAACGCAGATGGATAACACAGATCACTTCCAATACCGTTGATTTTTTCCAATTCGGCATCGATGTATTCCGGACTGGCGATCCTAAGGGCGCGGAGAAACATTGATGAAAAAATGGCCTTCTTAGTGGGGGTGTCATGTCCCGAGTAAAAGTGTACGTAGGACAAATTGTTTGTTGTTTTCCGATAGATACTAAACTTAAAACCTGGGCTTTCCCTATGTACACGCACATCCAAAAATGGGATTGAATTGTCTTGTTCCACTTCTAAAGTAAACTTAATGGAGGGGACTTGATCATTTAACTGAAGGAGGAAGTTATCCAGGTCACGATTCATGGGCCAGATACACAAAATATCGTCGACGTACCGCAACCAAGGGATGCCAACCCCCAGGATTCTCGGAATGTAAGTAATTTCGAAAAACTCCATATAAATATTGGAGAGGAGGGGCGATAAGGGGTTGCCCATGGCCATCCCAAACACTTGTTGATAATACTCGTTATTGAAAGTGAATTTACAGTCTTTGATGCAAAGCTTAATAAGTTCCAAAACAATGTGTGAAGGTAGTGGCAGGTCATACTTATGTAATTCTTGGGAGAGAAAGTCAAGCATATCATCAATCGGCACTTTTGTAAACAATGAACAAACGTCAAAACTGATCAATCTATCGTTAGTTTCAGTACGTGCATTATTCAATTTTTCAGTAAGATCCATGGAATTTTTTACATGTGAATCAGAGATAGTTCCGAGAATGGGGGACAAGACTTTGACAAGCCATTTGGAGAGTTTATAAGTAATAGAGCCCACCGAGCTAATAATAGGGCGCATAGGGTTGCCAGGTTTGTGGGTTTTAATAAGACCGTAAAGGTAGGGCAGAGAAGGTGAAGTGGACATGAAAAGCGGAATTAAGTCCTTATGATCTTTGAGAATGCGTTTCAAGCCACTATTAAATGATTTGATGACGTCATCCTGCGGGTTCTTCCTAAGTTTGCTGTATGTGGCGGGGTCCTGGAGAAGCTCGTTCATCTTTCCGATGTAGTCCACTTTGTCCATAATAACTATGGTGTTAGCCTTGTCTGCTTTAGTAATATGGAGCTCCCCATCTTTTTTTAATTGTGAGAGGCCATCGCGAAAACGTTTAGGAAAGTTATCTTCGTAATTACCATTCGCCGCACTATAAACGAGGCCTTTAACTATGTTAAACAAATACTGAGGGAGATTACACTGTTTTTCAAAACACGCGAGACTGTAACAAATTTGTAAAGCCGAAGGTTTTTTAACAATAAAAAAGGACATACCATATCCAAGGGCACTTTTTGCATCGTCACTAATGTTTTTCGAAGAAAGGTTCAAAACACACTTTGAGCTTGCTTTTTTACTCCACTGACTATTTCGAATGAGACTTTTAATTTTCCGATCCAAAATGTTACGAAGTGAAGTAGTTCTCCGACGCAACTCGTTGTAAATTTCATCAAACAAAGGTTGGATCCACGGTTGGGGAATAACGGTTACAAAATTATGTTTGGCGATGTTTAAATTTTTGAAGGCGGACCACTCATTTTGTCTGGTGACTTCAATATGTTTCTTTAAAATTAATCTGCTGAAGTTGTTGAACGGATGGTCGTCAATTTGTCTGAGGCGAATCGGAAGCAGGGATTTGGGAAGAACTTGCTCCTCTAGACAATTAGTAAGAAACTTTCGTCGGATACGAATTGCATGCCCCTTCATTAATGTAGAAGAAAACACGGACACAAACGGAGAGGAGCAAGTTCTTCCCAAATCCCTGCTTCCGATTCGCCTCAGACAAATTGACGACCATCCGTTCAACAACTTCAGTAGATTAATTTTAAAGAAACATATTGAAGTCACCAGACAAAATGAGTGGTCCGCCTTCAAAAATTTAAACATCGCCAAACATAATTTTGTAACCGTTATTCCCCAACCGTGGATCCAACCTTTGTTTGATGAAATTTACAACGAGTTGCGTCGGAGAACTACTTCACTTCGTAACATTTTGGATCGGAAAATTAAAAGTCTCATTCGAAATAGTCAGTGGAGTAAAAAAGCAAGCTCAAAGTGTGTTTTGAACCTTTCTTCGAAAAACATTAGTGACGATGCAAAAAGTGCCCTTGGATATGGTATGTCCTTTTTTATTGTTAAAAAACCTTCGGCTTTACAAATTTGTTACAGTCTCGCGTGTTTTGAAAAACAGTGTAATCTCCCTCAGTATTTGTTTAACATAGTTAAAGGCCTCGTTTATA
Organism: Bathynomus jamesi; assembly: GCA_023014485.1. Taxonomy (NCBI): domain Eukaryota; kingdom Metazoa; phylum Arthropoda; class Malacostraca; order Isopoda; family Cirolanidae; genus Bathynomus; species Bathynomus jamesi. The sequence goes on from JAJOZX010001120.1 coordinate 242,047, forward strand.
GTGCGGCGAATGGTAATTACGAAGATAACTTTCCTAAACGTTTTCGCGATGGCCTCTCACAATTAAAAAAAGATGGGGAGCTCCATATTACTAAAGCAGACAAGGCTAACACCATAGTTATTATGGACAAAGTGGACTACATCGGAAAGATGAACGAGCTTCTCCAGGACCCCGCCACATACAGCAAACTTAGGAAGAACCCGCAGGATGACGTCATCAAATCATTTAATAGTGGCTTGAAACGCATTCTCAAAGATCATAAGGACTTAATTCCGCTTTTCATGTCCACTTCACCTTCTCTGCCCTACCTTTACGGTCTTATTAAAACCCACAAACCTGGCAACCCTATGCGCCCTATTATTAGCTCGGTGGGCTCTATTACTTATAAACTCTCCAAATGGCTTGTCAAAGTCTTGTCCCCCATTCTCGGAACTATCTCTGATTCACATGTAAAAAATTCCATGGATCTTACTGAAAAATTGAATAATGCACGTACTGAAACTAACGATAGATTGATCAGTTTTGACGTTTGTTCATTGTTTACAAAAGTGCCGATTGATGATATGCTTGACTTTCTCTCCCAAGAATTACATAAGTATGACCTGCCACTACCTTCACACATTGTTTTGGAACTTATTAAGCTTTGCATCAAAGACTGTAAATTCACTTTCAATAACGAGTATTATCAACAAGTGTTTGGGATGGCCATGGGCAACCCCTTATCGCCCCTCCTCTCCAATATTTATATGGAGTTTTTCGAAATTACTTACATTCCGAGAATCCTGGGGGTTGGCATCCCTTGGTTGCGGTACGTCGACGATATTTTGTGTATCTGGCCCATGAATCGTGACCTGGATAACTTCCTCCTTCAGTTAAATGATCAAGTCCCCTCCATTAAGTTTACTTTAGAAGTGGAACAAGACAATTCAATCCCATTTTTGGATGTGCGTGTACATAGGGAAAGCCCAGGTTTTAAGTTTAGTATCTATCGGAAAAAACAAACAATTTGTCCTACGTACACTTTTACTCGGGACATGACACCCCCACTAAGAAGGCCATTTTTTCATCAATGTTTCTCCGCGCCCTTAGGATCGCCAGTCCGGAATACATCGATGCCGAATTGGAAAAAATCAACGGTATTGGAAGTGATCTGTGTTATCCATCTGCGTTTATGGAATCTTGTCTCAACAAGGCAAAACGAACTTTCTATCGTGTCAATAATAACACTCGTACTTTGTCAAAAAATATTTTAGTACTTCCATTTTTCCCGGGCTTTTTAGGCATTGCTAATGTACTTAAACTTTTGGATATTAATGTAGTATTTTCATATAACAATATTGTGAAAAATATCATAGTAAAAAATAGCCCTACCAATAATTCAGGCATTATCTATAAAATTGGGTGTAAACAATGTGATTCCTTTTACATAGGTCAGACGGGAAAGGATTTGCACACACGTATAAAACAGCATCAATATTCCGTTAGAACAGGACAGTTGTCCAGTGCTCTTTTTGTCCATTTGTCAGAGTTATCCCACTGTATTGATTGGAATAATGCTTCAGTTTTATTTCACTCTAGCAACATTGTTAATAGAAATATTCTTGAGTCTGCCATTATCCAACTTTCAAATAACTTCAACATAAGCAAAGGTCTTTTTCAACTCGATCCTGTTGTTTTGAATTCCTTCAAAACAGATTTAGATAAAAAGGGTAGGACGCTAAATCTTTGGTAAACTTGTATACCACCCTAATAACTTTTTTTTTCAAATTTATATACCAAAAAGGGTAAGTGCTAAAACCCGGGCAGATTTCCAGTATAAATTTGTATATTTTTTTTTTTTATCTATAACATTGGTTGGAAACAATTCATTTAATCTTGTGCTAAAAATCGATAATTTTCAATTTTATATACAAAAAGAGCAGAGTGCTAAAACCTGGGCAGATTTCCAGTATAAATTTGTATATTTTTTTATAACATTGGTTGGAAACAATTCATTTAATCTTGTGCTAAAAATCGATAGTTTTTCCTTATAAATCTGTGTGCCCCTCCCACAATCCTTTAAGTTTGTTTCTCCGTTTATTGTATATATATATATATATATATATAATATACAGGGCGTCCCAAAAAAATGTATACACACTTTAACAGCTGATAGCTCAATTGATGTTTCTTTCTTTCCAAGTTAAACCCATTACAATTAATAATGGCAGTCAGACTAAGCTTTGAACAAAGGAAATTCATTCTAAAATGCTACTGGAAGTGTGAAAACGCAGTTGAAGTGCAAAGACAGTTTAGGAGGGAGTTTCAAACAGATCCACCAACGCGACTTACCATCACTCGAATTAGAGATAAGTTTGAAGCCGATGGAACTGTTCAGAATGTCCACAAGAAGCGTTCCGGAAGACCACGGACATCGACAAGCCCCACAAAGCAAGAAAGAGTACTGGAAACGTATCACCAAAGTCCAAGAAAATCTGTGCGGCAAGCGAGTCGTGAGGTAGGAATTTTAGAATCGTCTGTCCAACGCATTTTGAAGCGCTGTCAATGGAAAAGTTACATTCCAAGATTAGTCCATGCTATTAATGAAGATGATCCGGACCGAAGAGTGGAGTATTGCGAGTGGTACTTGGCACGATGTGGATGTGGATTGGACGAAGTGGTTTCGTAGAATACCCTCCGCGTTCACCAGACCTCACACCACTAGACTTTTTTTTATGGGGATCCTTAAAAGACAAAGTCTACGCTATAAAACCTGCAACAGTCGCTGAATTGAGAGCAGCCATTGAACGAGAATGCACACAAATACCAAACGAAATGTTTCGTGATGTTTGCGATTCCATTGCTTCGCGTTATCAGCAGTGCCTGGACCAGAACGGACGTCAGTTTGAAAACAGGCGTTGACAAAACAATTAAATAATGTCTGTAGATTCTATTACATTTTGAAAATGAAATGTATTTTAATAAACACTGCCTTTATAAGTATTTAAAGTGTGTATACATTTTTTTGGGACGCCCTGTATATATATATATATTTTTTTTTTCTGTAACCTATATATAGGCTGTAATTCTTTATGTACTTCAGTGTTCCTGAGGATGTCATTAGACGAAAGCGCTTGAGCACCATTCTGTGTTTCCTTTCCTTCGTGGTTTTATTCATCATATATAGTATATAGTGTGTGTTAACCCCTCTGTCTGTGGCCTTGGGCGGTTCGAGGTTGACGGGGGTTCAGGTTAGGTGGCAGCAACGGATTGTTACTTTGGAGTAGCTGGTACCGTGTTGGAAATCGCAGTAGTTTCTCATACTACTCTCCAATTTCTTCTTGTAGGGGAACGGAGGATTCTGTGAAGCTTACTAAATTCTCTAAGGGTTCGCCGATTCTTCTTGTAGCGTATTGGGAAATTATTTTTTTCTATTTTAAGACTAAGTTCTCTGAAGAAAGCAAGGCTCGAAGGAGAAGACAAAGATATTCTCTTACTGTAGTTTACTGCTAAAATGTTACAGGTAATGCTCAGCCTCTAAGTCAGATCAGACAAATCAAAATGCTAATTTGAAAAATTGTTTGACTTTATACACTGAATTTTTGGTGACATTATGATTAGTTAATGTTGACCTGTTTTGTTTTTATTCTCAATAGGCTGAATTATTTTGCGAAATATTTGAAGATAAGGTAAATATTTTAGCTGTAGCAATGTCTAGAGACAGATAAGCAAGATATTTGAAGATGAAGCCATATTTTTATTTTAAATCGCATATTGACAGATCTGATGTTATCATGATCTGCCGAGTTAACCAAAAATGGAAATTGAAATGTGCATTTTATTTATGGATTAAAATTAAACATGCATGTGAGCCAAAATTAAATGCTTAAAATTTAAGATTAGGTGTTAAGCAAGACATGATTTCATCTTTTACAACGAATGGAATGTATAAAGAAAATGAACATTGCAGAATTTAACAAGATTACAATATTAAGTTAAATCTAAAAAAAAAAAGATTAAGTAATTAAAAAAAAAATAATTCGTCAATTATTCAGCAAAAGTAAAATAGAAAGAAAATAAAAATTTGTCCAAAGTTGCGTCAGGGTTATGCGAGTTTGGACTCAAAATGCAAAAATGAATATAAGAATACAAGAATATATGAATATAAGAATTATTCTTTGTTCATTTTTACACACACACACACACACACACATATATATATATTTTTTTTTTGTAGTACGAACTTGAAATAATAACTCGAATATGTTATACCACAATTTAGTATTGTACTTGTGCATGTAAAGGAACGTCCTTTAAAACCAACTAACCCATCCATCCATCCAAACAACCATCCAACCACCAGTCACTCAATGCCACTGCAACACCGGCGTACAAGAATTCCTTCCAATCTCCATGATCACAGATTGAACATCATCATCAAACTCCAAATAACAGACTCTGGTAACCAACTATCCGACTTGAATATCCTACAAATCCTCGTGATAAACAGTGTCAAAGTCAGTTCGCCAAAAGACTTCCTCATTTTGAAGTGGTAATAATAACAATAATAATATGTCAGAGAGGAGATGAAAGAGACGTACACTGTATTGTACGGCCGCAGATTCCATTCGTCATTTACAGCGCGATAGTTGTTGATCAAAATATTATAAAGATATTTTATTGTCAATTACGTACAGATGGTTAAAAAAAGTTCTACAGATGTCCTCTAATTTCACGTTTCTCTCCGATATTTATCGGTAAGAAATATGAAACTTTACGATTGGACCTTTTTCCATTTATTATTATTATTATTATTAGTAGTAGTAGTAGTAGTAGTAGTAGTAGTAGTAAATATACAGTTTTTTATTATTTAAAATTATGTATTCTTTAACTTTTAATTAAAGTTTGAATTTAAGGGTAAACTTTAATTTTTAACTACTCCATCGCTGTACATTTAAATCAAATTTAATTAAAACTTAATTTTATATAATTAATTTGTTAATTGCATTTTTATAGATTCCTTGTAATTTTTTTTTATTGATACTTCTTCTCGAAGGGGGTGGGAAGTATATGTACAGGGGTGGTCAAAGATAAAGTAACCTCATTATTTCTTTTAAAAAAAAACTCAGTGGAGCTACTTTATCTTGGGCCACCATATATATGTATGTATGAAAGGGTGTGCGAAAAGTCTCTCCCAAATGGGAACCTATATCATGTTACCCCCTTCAGTTCAAAGTCCGTTAAATGTTGCCTAATTAATTAATGAAATTTTAATCAGGTAGAAAGTTTTCCGACACCCTGTATATACAGATGTTTTATATAAAGTAAGTAAGAAAATTTGTTAGCGATTTGTTACTTGTCATAACTTGGTGGAATGTGAGCAAAACTTTATACTTTTAGGCTGATGAGGTTTAGTTTGCTCATTCGAAAGATCCTCTTAATTTCAATTTTCTTTTATATATATATATATATATATATATATATATATATATATATATATATATATATATATATATATATATTATATATATATTACGAAGAACGAAATGAAATATAATATTTATTAAAGGAAAAAATAATTTTTCTACGTTTTGAGAAAAGGGTCATTATTTTCTTTTTTGTAGTCGTTATATATACATATATTGTTTTGCCATTAAAATTTTATGGCTTGCATCACGACGCGTAATTGACGGAGGAATAAATCTCTCAGAAGTTCTTCTTGGCGGGATTCTTTATCGTTCGCCGCACTCGTATATACTCTATTTACGAACATGGGGTTCGTTATATATATATATATATATATATATATATATATATATATATATATATATATATATATATATATATATGGGATTGAACTCAAAATGATCCCCTTAGGTTTTTTCATGATACACACAGACCGTGCATGGAACAAGGAACTCTTCTGGGAATATTAAATCCACTATAGTCCGAATAAGTAATGATAAATGACAAACACTATAGTTTTTCTTTTTCATAATGTTAGCTCGACGTGGGCAACGAGTCACTCTTGAAGAGGCTCCAAAAAATATAGCTTCCCTCACCAGCTATCTGTAAAGCATATAGGATCCAGCTTTGGGACAGGATCTTGGGGTTACAGCTACACCTAGCCTACTATATTCAGAACCTCAAAATAAGCAAAAGACTCGTTGCATTCACGTCGGATTGAATACATCAAAGAAAAAGGGGTAACTAACTATTGTATTTTTAGCCAACAACCAAAACTTAAACTTCAATTGGCAAAATTGAGTGTCCACTTTTTGAAAGCACATAACATCTCCGTTTCATAACCCCAAGATCCTGTCCCAAAGCTGGATCCTATCTGCTTTGCAGATAGCTGGTGAGGGAAGCTATATTTTTGGGGCCTCTTTGCGAGTGACCCGTTGCCCACGTCGGGCTAACATCATGAAAAAGAAAAAACTATAGTGTTTGTCATTTACCATTACTTATTCGGACTATAGTGGATTTAATTTTCCCAGAAGAGTTCCATTTTCCATGCACAGTCTGTGTGCATATACACGAAAGCCCTTGGAATCAGTTTTCTTTTTCCTTGTGGGTTTGCATCATTCATTCATTCATTCATTCATTTCATGTGTTTAATTGTGAAATTCATCCCATTATATATATATATACAGGGTGGGCGGAAAGTAGCTCCCTATTTTGGATTGGTAAAAAAATACGTATATTATCCATTTATTTCAGAAGAAATAATATGAAAAGGTAGGCATACATGGTAGGTTTTCTCTAAAATTCAATGTGGGCTCCAACTCTTTCCACCAGCTTCTGGAGCCGCCCAGGAATGGCGTCCACTGACTTTAGCAGGAACTCCGGCGGGATGGAGGACATAACTTCCCGAATTCGGTCCTCCAGTTCTTCCAATGTCCTCGGTTGGTGCGGTAGACTTCTTCCTTTACCCACCCCCAAAGAAAGAAGTCGCACGGTGTCAAGTCGGGGCTCCTGGCTGGCCATTGATGTGGACCACGCCGACCCATCCAACGCCCAGGGAAGTGGGCATCCAGCCACTCACGGACAACAAGAGCGAAGTGCGGAGGGGCGCCATCTTGCATAAATATCAGATCGTCGATGTTCTCCCATGTGCTGACAACCGGCCAGACCTCGTTTCGCAACATAGCAAGGTACCGCTCAGCATTCACGGTCTTGCGCAGAAGGAACGGGCCCACATCCTGATCTGAGGTCATACCACACCACACCGTTACACTGAACCGATTCTGCCGTTTTTCAGCGGTAACCGTGCGACTTCTTTCTTTGGGGGTGGGTAAAGGAAGAAGTCTACCGCACCAAACCGAGGACATTGGAAGAACTGGAGGACCGAATTCGGGAAGTCATGTCCTCCATCCCGCCGGAGTTCCTGCTAAAGTCAGTGGACGCCATTCCTGGGCGGCTCCAGAAGCTGGTGGAAAGAGTTGGAGCCCACAGTGAATTTTAGAGAAAACCTACCATGTATGCCTACCTTTTCATATTATTTCTTCTGAAATAAATGGATAATATACGTATTTTTTTACCAATCCAAAATAGGGAGCTACTTTCCGCCCACCCTGTATATATATATATATATTATATATATATATATATATATACAGTGCCCGCGAAAAGTATCCGATCACTCAAGAAAATACAATATTTTCCCTTGATATTCAGAGACACGTAATTCACTTTCTATTTGTTCTAGCGACATCTGGTAACTTTGAGGTTGCTCGCTGATATGAGAGCTATCCAACGCATTCTCAAATTAGTGTTCTGGTAGCCTTCGTTGCGGGTGGCTGTGTCTCAAATTTGTCAGATTTCACTGTTTGTGTAAATTTCTTGATATTTTTTTTTTTTTTACAGAAAGTGGTGTAAATAAAATTTATATAGTGTGCTAAAAAACAACTTAAGAGTGATTGTCGAGGTGCTATTGTTGCTTTGCATGCATGTGGGAAATCACAGAGACAGATAGCTAAGGAATTAAACATATCCCAAAGTACCGTTAATTTATGGGTTTCACGGGCTAAGAACAATGGTGGCCTAACCACGCCAGTCCCTAAAAAACGATCTGGCAGACCGAGAAAAACAAATTCGCGAACAGACAAACTTATGAAACGTTTAGTATTGAAAAACCCAACAATAACTGCGAAAGAAATAAAATTTAATATGAATAATTTGTTATCTGGTGTTTCTGAACGAACTATCCAGGAGCGGCTCCAAAAGGAACTCGGATTACCATCTCGCCATGCTGCTAAGAAACCGTTCATTAATGAAAAAATGCGTAAAAAACGTGTCGCATTTTGTAAAAAATACATTCATTGGACTGTTGATGACTGGAAGAAGGTTTTATTTAGCGATGAGTCGACATTTTTGACATTCAGAAGTTGTCCAAAAAAGGTTCGCCGGCCTATTGGCTCAAATAGGATGGACCCTAAATACACCCTAAAGACAATGAAACACCCTCCAAGTGTGATGGTTTGGGGGGGTTTCGGTTACTATGGGCGTGGAAACTTATATTTTCTTCCGAAGAACACAACTATGAATGGTGCACGGTATTTAGCAATGCTACAGGATAAACTTCCAATGGCAATGGCAATCCAAAGGACAAAAACATACATGCATGATGGTGCACCATGTCACAGGGCCAAAATAGTGACAAAATGAATTACTGACAATAAATTTGATATTTTGGATTGGCCTGGTAATAGTCCAGATCTCAATCCGATAGAAAATCTGTGGCTAATAATAAAAAATAAGGTTGAATGCCACGACACTGGCTCAGTCGAAAAATTACAAGAGGCCATCAAAAAGGTATGGTGCAAGGAAATATCAGTGGAAGTTTGTCAAAACTTGATTAAATCCATGCCAAAACGTCTAGAACAAGTCATCCAAACCAAAGGACAGATGACAAAATACTAATATAAGGTTAGAATACATTTAAACATTGTTTTTTATGTAAAAAATACAAATTTCAAGGGTGATCGGATACTTTTCGCGGGCACTGTATATACAGGGTGTTTCAGGAGGAAAGGTCAATACTTCGGGAGGTGATAGTATCGGTCATTGTGAGAAAAACGTTCCTATGAACATGTGTCTAATTCTGAATGGTTACGGAGATAGAGCTGTTTGAATCTACAAATACAAAAGCATTGTTAATGGTAATCAAGAAAGAGAAACCAATTACTGTTTCTAACATTTAATGTTTAAACATTGGCATTTTGAATGGTATCAGATACAGAAATGACAAATTTGTTACAGTTTACAATACGTTTTCGAAAATCCCACCGTCAATCTCAATGCACTTTGCAACTCGTGTGCGAAGATCGCGTGTTGTTCGTCTGAGATGAACTTGACCTTCCTTTATGCAGGCAGAAGCATCCAAAATGCGCGCGAGCAATTCGTCTCGTGTATCCACCTTTCTTTTGTAAACTTGACTTTTCATCCACCCCCACAAACAATAATCTAACGGAGAGAGGTCTGGAGACCTTGGTGGCCATTGAATGGGACCACCGCGGCCGATCCATCGACCAGGGAAAGTTTGATTTAGGTATTGCATCACCAGACGGGTAGAATGTGGAGGAGCTCCGTCATGCTGAAAGTACATACCAGCGCGTGTAGCCAAAGGAACATCCTCCAATAGTCCTGGCAATTTATCTTGCAGAAATTCTAGGTAACTTTGTCCTGTAAGACGATTCTCTAAAGTAACAGGGGCCAATCAGCTGATCATCGATGATACCGCACCACACATTGGCAGAGAAGCGACATTGAAAATTTGTTTCCACAGTGGCATTTGGATTTTCGTCTGACCACCGATGAGAGTTACGAGTGTTGTTGATACTGTCACGGGTGAAAGTAGCTTTATCGGTGAACAGTATTAATCGAAGCAATCGGCGATTAGCATTTACCCAATGACAAAATTCCAGTCGCATGGCAGCGTCTCCTGGTTGAAGGTGTTGTACACGCTGTACATGATATGGATGCAAGCCTTCCTCACGTAATGTTCGCCATACTCTTGTGTGTGGTACACCGAGATGTGTAGAAATTCTTCGTGAGCTAGTAGTAGGACTACGCTCTACCAACTGAAGAATGTTTTCCATTTCATCCACATCTTGTTGACCTTCACGTTCAGATGAAACATGAGTGCTGGGAAGTGTACCAATCTCACGCAATGTGTTGAAAACCCTGGTAAACACTTTTCGATCCAGAATTCTGCCGTTCGGAAATCGTCGACGGTATTCTGCAACAGCAGCTGTTGCACTTCCATCGCAAAAACCGTAGACATACACCATATCTGCATATTCGGCATGTGTGAAGATGTGTGGCATTCTTAACACTTCTTCAAACACCAAACAATGTCACTCACAACAGTCAGCTGTCGAGTGGCTTATGTTACATGCTTACATTATAGCTTACATGGTTCAAGGTTATAGGGGAGGGAAGGGGGAGGAAGAGCTGCGCGCGCATCAGATTCAAACAGCTCTATCTCCGTAACCATTCAGAATTAGACACATGTTCATATGAACTTCTTTTCTCACAATGACCGATACTATCACCTCCCGAAGTAGCTTACATGGTTCAAGGTTATAGGGGAGGGAAGGGGGATGAAGAGCTGCGCGCGCATCAGATTCAAACAGCTCTATCTCCGTAACCATTCAGAATTAGACACATGTTCATATGAACTTCTTTTCTCACAATGACCGATACTATCACCTCCCGAAGTATTGACTTTTCCTCCTGAAACACCCTGTATATATATATATAACGCAAGAAGAAGCGAGTTTAATTCTCTCTCTCTCTCTCTCTCTCTATATATATATATATATATATATATATATATATATATATATATATATATATATCTATATATATATATCTAATCGGGTGGCCCCCAAAAAACGCCTTGAGATTGGAACATCGATAACTTCAAAAATATGTAGTTCACACTTCCAAAATTTACATAACTTTTACCTCAATCTATTGATAAGCCATCATAAAAATTTCAGACCTCTACATAAAATATTTTTTCCACAGCACAGCTGAGGGAACAATGAGGTATGGTGAAAAAAATGAATATCCTAAATCCTAAATACGTCAGATGGTATAGGCTACGACCATCTTAAATACTGGTTTTTAAACTTACCCTTCAAATTATGGTTCTAACTAACGGTGAAAAAGCGGTGATTCAAAAGTGTTTCTTGGAAAAAAGATGGACTGGGGCAAAAATTTTGAGGGAATTTCCAGGAATAATTTGTAATGTTACGTCTGTAAATAGAATAATTAAAGAACTTAAAGCAACCGGTTCGACGGCACGGAAACGTGGAAGTGGTCGGCCTAAAACAGTTTACACTCAAGACAATATAGCAATGATCGAAATGATGAGCCTATCTCAAGAGGATCGACCTGGGTCACACTGCTCTCGGAGGAAAATTGCAAGAAATTTAGGTATCAGTCGAAGTTCATACAAAGATCTTATGCAGAGAACGGTAGGACTTAAAGCATTTAAAAGGATCCGTGTTTCAAGACGTGAGAGCAATGTAAGAGCTAAAAGAAAAATTCGTTGTAAAAAATTGCTTGATAGATTTTCGTCCAATGATGTTAAAAAAATAGTTTTTACAGATGAAAAAGATTTCACCATCGAGATTGCTCGAAACTCCCGGAACGATGTTGTTTATGGTCGGCGTCAGAAAGACATTCCTCCATCGAGACTTTACCACCAGACAAGTCGGTTTTTCAAAAAAAATCATGGTATTAGCAGGTGTATCGTGGGATGGAAAGACGAAAATTCATTTCATTTCAGAAAATAAAAAAATTAATTCAGAAACCTATGTAAATTTCTTAGAGGAGAATCTTTCGCCTGGTTGTCGGCGTCTGTATTATGGAAACGATTTCATACTCCAACAAGTTCACACAGGATTATCTACAACAGAATGTAGTCAACTTCATTGGAAAAAACGAATGGCCCCCGCAATCCACCTGATTGCAATCCTATGGATTATTGCATATGGAACACTCTAGCAGAGAAGATTTATGAAGGCCAAACAGAAAAGTTTACAGAAATGCAATTAAAGAAAAAAATACTCGAATGTTGGGACAAAATAACATCAGCAGAAATCAGAAAATGTATCATGTCGTGGAAGAAAAGGTTAAGATTAGTTTGTAAGCAGGACGGCGGACATATTGATCATTTTTGTTGATAAGATGTGAATAATAAAAAATTTTCAGTTTATGATATTCGCTTTTTTCACCATACCTCATTGTTCCCTCAGCTGTGGAAAAAGTATTTTATGTAGAGGTCTGAAAATTTTATGATGGCTTATCAATAGATTGAGGCAAAAGTTATGTAAATTTTGGAAGTGTGAACTGCATATTTTTGAAGTTATTGATGTTTCAATCTCAAGGCGTTTTTTGGGGGGCCACCCGATATACAGTATATATATATATATATATATATATATATATATATATATATATATATATATATAATTAGTCAATGTCTAAAATCAGTCAATTTGTAAATTGACTGAAATTTTAGAAATTGACTGATTTTAGACATTGACTGTAATTATATATATATATATATATATATATATATATATATATATATATATATATATATAATTACAGTCAATGTCTAAAATCAGTCAATTTGTAAATTGACTGAAATTTTAGGCAGTCAAATTGATGATACACACAAAACCTAACCTAATGAATTTTTAGGCAGCATATTAGGAAAAACCAGTGGGCATGCATATGCAGCATTACCAGAAAGGTTAGGTTAGGTTTGTGTGTATCATCAATTTGACACATTGCCTGATTTTAGACATGGACTGTACATATATATATATATATATATATATATATATATGTGTGTGTGTGTGTGTGTGTGTGTACAAAGGAAACATGTACAGTTTAAATACATAAAAGTGTATATTTTAATTAAACATAGGCCTACATAGGGTTAATATCTTTTTCAGTATATTTCAGATCAGAAATATAGGTAAGTACAGAGCCAATAAAGTAGTATATAAACAGTAAATGATAAATAGTAAACAAAGAAAAATATGGAGCCTACACGTAAAAATTATAAAAGCTTTTGTATTAATGTTAAAGCCAAGGGCTTCTTAGAGCTTTAAGGCTCTCGTAAACAGATATCGAGTAAATGACCAATAATAAAATTTAAAAAATATGAAACTAAATACGTATGAATAATACAATACGTACGTTTGTTTTAAATATTATCATCATCATCATTAATACGAGACAGACAAGTTCCTTACATTCATTTAGTTGTGTATTTATCGCTAGTCCGTGTTAAGTGTGTTATTGCATTATAATTTACAAAAAGCAATAAAAACGGGCACTGTCCGCGACTCATTTCCCTAGTGTCGGGGTGTGTCCCCCAAGGGTCACCTGAGCCCGAGCATTAAGCGGGGTGAGTGGCCGGGAGCGAATCCAGAGCTTCAGCGCCCAGAGTCTGATACCAAGAACGCTGAACTACCTCCAGTTCTTTATTCCTGATAAAAACATTTTATGACCTAATGTGGCTCTCAGGCTGTTAAGGGGTGTCTTTTCCGTTCTATGGCCGCCACCCAAATTTAATATGCGTCCGCGTGTACCCGAGTACATTTAGAGTACACTTCACTATGTTTTAACTCCGAGAAATTTTTTATATTTTTTTATATTTTTTTAATTTTTTTTTTTTTAAAGAAAATCCAACAATTTTGCCCGATTTCGTCCGTCTCATTTTTTAGATTTTATTTTTGAAATTGGAAATGTCGCGTAATATTCCATTGATTAAGTCTTTCTCTTTGTGTTTTTTGCCTCCACATAAACTCGCATAAATAGGTTGGTTAGTTAGGGTTAGGTTGGTCGAGAAAGCAGTTGGGTAGGCCATCGAATTTTTCACCATAGAATCAATCCTGAACACGTTTATTTTGTCCATTTCGAAATTTTAATTTTACGATGTTCAAATTACGTTTCTCCCATTTAAAATGTGATGAATAGTAATAAAAAGGTAAAGGGAAGTAAAATAATGTTGGTTTTATTTGATTTTAGTGGCTGTCATAGAACAGTAAAAATTCGTTAAGGGTTCCTTATCCTTATCGTAGAGAAGGGGTAAATAATACATTTTTCTCCGCAGTCCTCATACGCGTTTCTTTCGGGCTCTTGCGTTTGCGCCGAAATTTAACTTTTGACCCAAAATGCCTTCTTTTTACATCATTTCGTTTGAGCCAAATAAAAGAGACATCTTTTTACTTTTATACTAGGTTAGGCAAGTTAAATTAGGTTAGATTGGTTATTACAACAGTCGGGTAGATTTAAAGTGCCTAAAACACTTTGTGCCCAAGGATATGGGTGAAAAAAGGTTTTGCGCCCTATTTGATCTCTTTCAGGTTGGTATTTTATTATTCAGTTGAATGACATGCGAATAAAATTTTGATTATTATTATTATTAAAAATTATTTAGTCATAATAAATACTCTTCATATTCAGCATTAAGAGGTTTAATATGATCTTAGGATGTTGCAAAAACAGGTTTTGGCATTTGATCACTTTCAGGGTTACATTTTAAATAAAATTAATTAAAAAATATATATATATATATATATATATATATATTTAGCCGCGCAAAAATATTTTTTTGTTAAAATATGGGGTGTGCGGTTTAATTGAGAATTCACTTCTTGTATGATCCCCCACACACTACAACGCATCCCACAATGAGAGGAAGAGAGGGTACTGCGGTCTTCGTTCTTTGAATCGTAACTTGTTCTTTGCCATTGAAGATGATAATGATGAGGATGAGGCTGAGGATAATAAAAAATAAACCCTTTGATTATCTATTTTGCAATTACTACAGCATGTGTTCAATTTGTCATTATTTTTTTTACTTTTCAAATAAATACTTGAAGAGGGATGTGTTATATATATATATATATATATATATATCTATATATATATATATTATATATGATACACACAGACAGTGCATGGAACAAGGAACTCTTCTGGGATAATTAAATCCACTATAGTCCGAATAAGTAATGGTAAATGACAAATACCATAGTTTTTTCTTTTTCATGATGCTAGCCCGACGTGGGCAACGGGTCACTCGCAAAGAGGTCCCATAAATATAGCTTCCCTCACCAGCTATCTGCAAAGCAGACAGGATCCAGCTTTGGGACATGGATCTAGGGTTTAAAGCACCTAGCCATGCTACATTTAGAACGTCAATATAAGCAAAAGACTCGCTGCCTTCACGTCAGATTGAATGCATCAAAGAAAAAGAAAAAGGGGTAACTATTATATTTTTAGCCAAAAACCAAAACTTAAACCTCAACTGGCAGAATTGAGCGTCCACTTTTCAAGGCACATAACATGTCCGTTTCAAGATGGGAATGAACTCAGAATGGTCCCCTGAGTTTTTAATGATACACACAGAGTGCATGGAACAAGGAACTCTTCTGGGATAATTAAATCCACTATAGTCCGAATAAGTAATGGTAAATGACAAATACCATAGTTTTTCTTTTTCATGATGCTAGCCCGACGTGGGCAACGGGTCACTCGCAAAGAGGTCCCATAAATATAGCTTCCCTCACCAGCTATCTGCAAAGCAGACAGGATCCAGCTTTGGGACATGGATCTACGTAGGGTTTAAAGCACCTAGCCATGCTACATTTAGAACCTCAATATAAGCAAAAGACTCGCTGCCTTCACGTCAGATTGAATGCATCAAAGAAAAAGAAAAAGGGGTAACTATTATATTTTTAGCCAAAAACCAAAACTTAAACCTCAACTGGCAGAATTGAGCGTCCACTTTTCAAGGCACATAACATGTCCGTTTCAAGATGGGAATGAACTCAGAATGGTCCCTTGAGTTTTTAATGATACACACAGACAGTGCATGGAACAAGGAACTCTTCTGGGATAATTAAATCCACTATAGTCCGAATAAGTAATGGTAAATGACAAATACCATAGTTTTTTCTTTTTCATGATGCTAGCCCGACGGACATGTTATGTGCCTTGAAAAGTGGACGCTCAATTCTGCCAGTTGAGGTTTAAGTTTTGGTTTTGGGCTAAAAATATAATAGTTACCCCTTTTTCTTTTTCTTTGATGCATTCAATCTGACGTGAAGGCAGCGAGTCTTTTGCTTATATTGAGGTTCTAAATGTAGCATGGCTAGGTGCTTTAAACCCTAGATCCATGTCCCAAAGCTGGATCCTGTCTGCTTTGCAGATAGCTGGTGAGGGAAGCTATATTTATGGGACCTCTTTGCGAGTGACCCGTTGCCCACGTCGGGCTAGCATCATGAAAAAGAAAAACTATGGTATTTGTCATTTACCATTACTTATTCGGACTATAGTGGATTTAATTATCCCAGAAGAGTTCCTTGTTCCATGCACTGTCTGTGTGTAGCATTAAAAACTCAGGGGACCATTCTGAGTTCATTCCCATATATATATATATATATATATGCAGGTATGCGCCTCGGTGGTGTAGTGGTGAGCGTCGCTGACTACGAATCCATCGGCCCCAGGTTCAAGACCCGCTGACGGCAGCCGGCGCGCAGCAAAACCCAGCTGTTCATCCTTCCACACAATAAAAAAAAAGTGGTTGGTACATAAATGGGTACCCTGGGTGGCCTAGTGGTTAAGACGCTGGACTGCTGGTGGGGCGTGGTTCGGATTCCACGTTAAACTGTAGGTCTAAGGTGGAGTGAAAAGCTTGACCTTCGTCAGAATGAAGAATTCGGGCGGAAGCTAACCAAAGATGTTGAGGACAAAAGCAATAAGTATTTAGCGTCGAGAATTCGGGACGGGAGGGCGAGTTGTTCTGACGACGACACGAACATATGTCCCTCGCTTTATATAGAAAGTCATAAATTTTGTTAAATGCAGTAAGTTAAGAGTTGATGCTGTCAATTACAAATTCCGTTCCAGTATTAAGATGAAAAGTTTCTAATAACTTATCATAACTTCAGTTTTAATTTTTACTTTTTTACTCGGTCCAAAGTTGGCAAATTTGTTCTTGGTATTTTCTTTAAAAGTTTTGCACAATTTTTGTATTTTTGTAGAAATATATATATGAGAGAGAGAGAGAGAGAGAGAGAGAGAGAGAGAGAGAGAGAGAGAAGAGAGAGAGAGAGAGAGAGAGAGAGAGAGAGAGATTTACAAGGAGTTACAAGGAAAAGAAGTACCTCAAAAGGCCTTACGGCCCATACCGAGGAGGTACCAATGGCACAATGGCAACAGGTGCCAGGGAAAATTTTTTACACCCTCAAATAGTGTGCAAGATTTGGTCTAACCTTTTCTTAAAATGATCCACAGAGGAACTGTTCACAACTTCTGAAGGTAACCTGTTCCACGTGTCACAGATCTTATAGGTAAAGTAATTCCCACACACACTAGTCCTAAACCGCTTCAAATCCAACTTCCAACCATTGTTGCGAGTTGGGTTATCATTTAAACTAAACATGCTTCTAAAATCGACATCGTTGAACCCGCGTAAGAACTTGAAAACCTCGATGAGTTGACCGCGCAGCCTCCGAGTTTCCAGCGAAAACAGGTTCAGGGCGCGTAACCGTCGATTGTAGCCCAAATGCCTAACGGAAGGGATTAACTTTGTGGCCCTCGCCTGCACTCGCTCCAGTCTCTCAATATCTTTCCTGAGGGTGGGCGACCAAAACTGCACAGCATATTCCAGGTGCGGCCGAACCAGGGAATTGTACAGAGAGAGCACAATCTCCTTGTTCCGAAACTGAAATTGCCTCCTGATATAACCTAACAGCTTCTGGGCTTTCTTTTCAACCTCTACGCACTGTTTGGTAAATTTAAGGTCGCTGCTAATTAGCACACCCGAGTCCTTTTCCAAATCAGTCGCCTCGATATTACTCCCCAACATTGAGTAGTCCGACTTGGGATTGGCATAGCCAATGTGCATCATTTTGCATTTACCCAAGTTAAACGGCATTTGCCATTTTTCGGACCACTCCTATCCTACCTAGGTCCGCACGCAGTTGCTCGATCGCTTCGGGCGTCCCAACATTGGCCCCAAGCTTGGTGTCATCAGCGAATTTGGCGATCCGACTGACGATGCCACCGTCGATATCATTTATGTAAATGATAAACAACAGTGGCCCCAAAACGAAACCCTGAGGAACCCCACTTGTGACCGAGGCCCAACCCGAACTAACCCCTTTAATTACAACTCTGATGCCTATTCCTCAGCCAGTTTTAACCTTTTCACTCACTGGGTAGACAATTGTGTAGCTGAAAAATAAACCATATTGATTCTTGTATAACCACACATAAAGGCAAATTTCTTTTTTACCCTATGTCATAATTCGTGAGCGAAAGGGTTAAATCCACCTACCTACCTTCCCACTGATACCCAGCGCGCGCACTTTCGCCATTAGCCGGCGGTGAGGTACCTTATCAAAGGCTTTCTGAAAATCGAGATAAAGTATATCAATCGCCCAACTCTTATCATACTCACCCAACATGACGTGGAAAAACTCGAGCAAGTTGGTGAGATACGACCTATGCCGTCTAAACCCATGTTGGGAGTCCCCAAGCAGCTTGTATGAATCCAAATGGTCAACGATCCTATCGGCTATTATCCCCTCTATAATTTACCTACAACTGAAGTGAGACTAATGGGACGATAGTTCCCTGGACTTTCGTGATCGCCTTTCTTAAAGATAGGGGTCACGTTCGCTTCCTTCCAGTCACCAGGCACCTGGCCCGTCTCCAACGATTTGTTGAAGACTGTAGCCAGGTGGGGAGCCACCTGGTCGCGCACCTCCCGCAACACTCTGGGGAGAAACTGGTCTGGCCCAGGAGCCTTAAACGCGCTCAGTTTGTCTATTCTATCGACAACGACTGTCGCGGTACATCGAACACTATCCAGGCCAGCAACTTCGTGCCTCACGCCTGGCTCGGGGATGATGCGGGTGTCCTCCCTGGTGAACACTCCCGCAAAGTACTCATTAAGCACATTGGCGATGTCCGCGTCGGAGGTCCGCAGAACGCCGCTTCGGCAGAGTCTTGCCACCCGTAGTTCTTCGTTACGTTTCGCTAGTCTAACCTTCGCCTTCACTTCCCTACACAGGCGGACATACGCTTCACTGTTCTCATGGGAACGATTGACCTTCGCCCTCCTATACGCTACTTTCCTATTTCGGATAGCCGAAGCGATGTCACGATTGAACCACTTAGGCTGCGTTGAAGCACGGGTGAGAGAGAGAGAGAGAGAGAGAGGAGAATTGTGACACTGAGAAAATAAAATTTACTTTAATTTTTAGTTTTATATAAAGGAAAGTTTATTTGTCGATTACTTCTTATTTCGTGTCATTTCTTTTGCCATTCCAAAATCCACAAATGGGAATGCTCGAAGTGGGAATTCCATCTTTTGGAAAAGTTTTTGATTTTGGCAAAGGTGACGCAATTCGGGACCAAGGGACATTTCCTTTGAAAAATCTATGACTTAACCCTTTAATGACGGATGGTACCTTAAGGTCCACCAGAAATAATAATATAAATTGTACTACAATGCCTCGTTTCTATAAATGTTTCTACATGTTTATATATAGATGTCATTTAGTTGTTGAGAAAGAAACCCAAAATGTGTATCATTTCAGTGACTAGTTACTAAAATATTTAGTTTTGAATAACAATAAAACCTATACGTTCTGGTAACAAGAGTGACCTGACCGCATATGCTGCGGACTAGTCCTTAAAGGGTTAAGGTGTGAAATCCTGCATTGGGAATGGAATGGTTCGATCTGAGGATATCTTTCTTCAAGATTTCCACCTTTGAATTTCCCATTCTTGGACGAAGATTGAAATGGGAATGACCGAGATTTTATTTTTTTTTTTTTTATTTATTTTTTTTTTGAGAAGAAATTATTCGCTCTAAATCTGGGAGTTCTCTTGATTAAGCAGCGTTTACTGTCGTGCGGTAATTATAGCCATAGCGGTTATACCGCTGCGGAGGGGCGTTTTGTCGGGTAAACATCGCGATCGGCGGACCAAGTTGTTGAGGTGTCGAGAAAAATTTTCGACAAATTTCCGCTTCTGCACCAAACAAGAGAACAAAACGGAAAGTGATCTAACCGATCTAACCCAATTTAACTTAATTCAACTCAACCTAACATTTATTTCTAGGGTACAACTCTTAAAATTTTCATAAATAATATAAAATAGTATAAAATCTTTATCGAGAACCTTTGGGAAAAAAATGCTCTTCGGAAGCGTAATATTTCACCTCTTCCCCCCCCCCCCCCCCACCCCCGCACGCCCACCCGAAGTCTGATTGAAAGCGGTTATTTTGCTCTACCGTGAGGAGCGTGCTTCGTGAAAGAATTCTCGCATATTTGAATACTTTCAAAAGCATTCCTCGTTCACCGTGCCGGGAGGCGCGTCATGCAGTTACGCACACAGCTGCACAGAATTTATCACGGAAAC